>CM014090.1:4916163-5041167 GCA_004119915.2 Collichthys lucidus | reverse complement strand
ATGACCTCATGTGACGATGCAGGTTTATTTGGCTCATAAGGCAAAAATGTAAATGAGCCTAATTAATCTAATCTGGAAAGTGAAAATGTAATTTGATATCACTTTAATAATAAGACCATGATTATTAGTTTTACATTTCTTGGCCAAATTCAATTCCTATTCTTAATTATATATATATATATATATATATATATATATATATATATATATATATATTATATGTCAGGTATGTGTTTTCCCCTAAGCCTCTTCAAGCCTTGCTCCATTTAAAACAAGCCCACCAGACACAGAAACAATCCAGTGGGTCGGCACTGCCATCACTGTGACACAGAGGATACTACAAAGTTGAATATGGACTCACCTGTTTAAAAAAGAAAAGGTGCTACAGTCCAAATCCATCCATAACAGAACAAATGTGCATGTCTTCTCCAGAAGCGTTTACTCTAATGTGACTCCTCGCAGCCTATTCTAGTCACAGCAGACAAGGTTAGTGCATATTTAGTCCTCACACAGCAGAGCACTTTAACCCACCTCTAAATTCACAGAGCAAGTCCTTCTCATGCGTTATTTATGCGCCTATTTCCCATCATTTAGGGCACGCTGCAGCCATTCCTGCTCCCGGTCCTGCTGTACTGGACTTTTCCTAACGATCAACATTCACACAGTGCGATGCACAAACCCCTTCAAGGCTGCTTAAAAAAAAAAAACCCGAGGAGCAAGCAGGTAAAGCCTGCCGTGCTGCAACGTCCACGGAGCGCCGTTAATCTCGCTCCCTGGTCCGCGGGAATAACATGCGGCTGAGCCGGGCAGGCTGATTTCAAACACACGGTGGAGAAACGGCACAGGAATAAAAACCCGAGCATGGAGAGAGAGAAACGCATCGCGGATACCTACCTAACATTAGTTCTCCGCATTTTCTCCGCTACTGCATGAACCCTCTGTCTGTTTTTCTGCAACACTGGCAAAAAGAAATCTCACTAAAAATGATCCTTACCATTCTGAAGATCCCATGTAGCAGGCCGGTCCCGTTCACAATTCACCAAAAAACAGTCTGGGGTGCGCCCCCCACCACCACCACAAAAAAAGCCCTTATGCTTCTACTTGGTCTCCGTCTTCTTCTTCTTTCCTCCCTTTCGTTTTGATAGTACCCAGAGCAGGCGAGTGTATTTCCACTGCACGACACGGTACAGCAGGGAAAAAATCCTCTTCCTCCTCCTCCTCCTCCTCCTCCTTCTGCTCTTCCAAGGTGCTGCTGCCGCTGCTCACAGAGGCACACATGGACGGGGGAGGAAGCCGTCAGAGATGCCCATTAACGCGCACACACTACTAATTGAACAAAAAATAAAAATCCTCCGGGAGAAATATGTGAAATAGTCCCCGGACACACAGTGAGAGAGAGAGAGAGAGATAAGGTGGCAACGCCACAGCCGATATGCTGCGGGAATGACAGGCTGCGTGGTCCCTCACGATTTACAATTACGAGTTTGGAGCAGGGATGAGTGCGCGGCTGTGCGTGGTCGCCCCCTTCGGTGCTACGCTATAGTCCCTGCATGCGTCTGCCTCTCCTTCATATGTGGAAGTCAATACACAACTACATGTTTATCTAACAAGTGCTGCTCCCAAACACAAACTATGACTGATGCCCTCCTATTCAATTTATGACTTACTATTGCGTAATTATTACCAGCTATAAGGTCATAATCAGTCACAATTAGGACTTCCCTCATTAAGTTATAACCAGCCAATATATAATATGCTGTTATAATATTAAGTCTGTACATGGAAATGACTTTCTGTAATCTGCTTCTGGTTTATTCCATAATATCACTAATTATTAAGTTGCCATCAATCCAAATTAAGTTGGTGTTGTTTACTGTAATTGTGTCCAACCACGTGATGTGATGAAGTGTTACTGAAGCTGACCGTGTGAAATCACTCTCTCTATTCTGTTTATGGATATTATGAACTGTTTTAACTGACTACTGAGAATTAGAGACAATAAAGAAGCATTTAAACTATCTATCTATCTATCTCAATAAAGTATCTATCTATCTATCTATCTATCTATCTATCTATCTATCTATCTATCTATCTATCTATCTATCTATATCAATAAAGTATCTATCTATCTATCTATCTATCTATCTATCTATCTATCTATCTATCTATCTATCTATCTATCTATCTATCTATCTATCTATCTATCTATATCAATAAAGTATCTATCTATCTATCTATCTATCTATCTATCTAAATAAAGTATCTATCTATCTATCTATCTATCTATATGTATCTATCTATCTATCTATCTATCTATCTATATCAATAAAGTATCTATCTATCTATCTATCTATCTATCTATCTATCTAAATAAAGTATCTATCTATCTATCTATCTATCTATCTATCTATCTATCTATCTATCTATCTATCTATCTATCTATCTATCTATCTATCTATCTATCTATCTATCTATCTATCATTGACCTGTGGTTTAATTAAGCAGGAATTCTCGTGGTAAATTATTCTTTAAAATAAAGTATAGCTAAGTATATAAAAATATATACACACACACACATATATATTTAACATTATTAAGTTTTAATATCAGGTAGCTGATTCATTGATGAAATCCTCTTAAATAAATACAGTCTGTAATAAGCAGCATGCTGTTGAAGGCTCATTATTGGCAACAAGTTATCAGAAAATATACAGTGATAAAAACTTCACCTGTATTTTTGATTTTTGATTTCTATCTATAATAATAATAATAATAATCATGCTCTTTGGAATTTTAAGAACTAATTGGGAAGGTTTTTGGCATTTGTACATTTTTAAATGATTCCCCTTGTTTTACAAGTTTAAATGTTCAGGGTAAACAGCAGCAGTAGTTGTATAATCAGCTCTAAGTGTTTAACTTGTTTGTGAGTTCATGACCAATATTTAAGGAAGGAGCAGCAGCGTCTGCTTTACATTAACTGTGAGGGGTTTCCTATTTAAACTTTGGTTGAGTTTTATTCTAGTGAATGAACACAGTGAGATATTAACAGGTTTCATCTCTGTCCTCACAGACAGCCTAAGTGTGCCAGCACACAGCTAAAGATTTCAGCATCTGACAACATGCCCGAGTCTTTGCTGAAACCTCTGACACAAGGTTAGCGAGGAAAAAGACCATCTGTCGCGTTCCTCCTGACAACACTTTTGTCTTGCCAGGTTCTGATCCTAAAATCCAGCGCCGTATACTTATCTCCAAATTCTAGTTTCTCCTTGTGGGTTAAAAAGACCGGTCAAGAGTTCCTGGCCCTGGAAGTGTGTTTGGTCACCGAGTGAACAAGAGAGGGGCCATGTGTGGCCTTTAATTCACGGCATTGTCTGCCAAAAGCTAATCTTGGCCGGGCTCAGCGTCTTACTGCTCACAGGGGCTTGTGAATGGATGAGTGAAAAGTTAAATATGCTTTCAAATGTAAAACTGAAGTCTGGCGCGGTATTGTGGTCGTGTCATTGTGGGAATGTGAGATTTGCCGTTGACCCAGGCAACAGGAGGAGTTTAAGAAGCTGCATTCAGGCTCATGTTTGCAGGTGCTGGGCAGTAATTCACTGGTCATACACAACTTTTTTTATGTGGCCCCATGTGTGAAAAATAAATGGATGCAGGTTACATCTTGCAGTTCACAGTGGTAGTCTGTATCCAGCCATTAAACATAATTGGGGGGCATATCAGATATCAAGCGCACATATTTTAAATCGGAGTTCTATAATGTTAATTATATAATGACTGCACCAATTGTGCCGTTTTAATCCAGCCAGCCAAACTCCAATTAGGTAATTTAGTCTGATTACAAAATCACATTTTCGGGACCTTTGCTGTTTAAACTAATTTGAAAACTATCTCTAGTCAGCCCGTCATTAATCTTTATTTTTATCATATCAACGTGTGAGCAATCTGACACTGTGAAAGAGGTTCTCCTCAGCGACGAACCTTCAAATAATTATTACCCACATTGCACAGTTCATTACTGTTCCACTGTGTCGGTTTAACTGCTCAAATAGTGTTGTAGGAAGGACGAGGATGTTGTCAGTAAAGAACGTACACAGCCCAGATCCATAAAAGGCAGACGGACACATATACTAGCTGGTAAACATGGTGAAACATCTAGCAAAGAGTTAATATTGGACGTACTGGCCGGTCTCAAACATGAATGACGACGTTGCTGGATGGTTGTCCAACTTAAGATGAAGCTTTAATGATCTCTGTGGTGAAACTGGGTCACTGTAGCAGCAAAGATTAATAAGAAAAAGCACAGAAAATAAAATATAAATAAAAAAACACAGAATAAAAATGATCATTTGAGCGTTACACATACAGTCTTCACCATTGTCAAAGAGATGTTAAGCAGCGCTGCATTTTAAAAAGTATAAAATGTCCACAGTAGAAACTGGAAAGCACTCAGAGATCAAACCTCTGCCAACACCAAACATTATTCCTGTCACTTAATTTTTAATTGATTTCTTGGCCGTCCCCTTACGATCTTGAATTAAGTCTGTGTCTCCATTAGTTTCAGCAGTTCAGTCGTTATGGCGACAAAATATACTGTCTATTAGGAAGTCCTACACCTGGGTCTGAGGACGTCCTGTTGGCAAACAAGGTAGACACTTAAGACTACAATAAATTCATACGCTAAAAATATTAATTTGCTGCTCTCGGCTTTAAGTGTGAGGATATATATTCAACAACAAATGTATTCATCTCACAGCTGTACAGCTGTTCTCCTCATCAAAACTCCAGATGGAGATACAGTACCTGTTCAAAGAAGTGACAGTTATGTAATGTAAATGTGCATGGTCGTCTGCTCCCATAATCAACGCTGTAATTACAACATGCTGCATATATATGGAGACAGTAGACACAGGAATATATTTTTAACTGTGACACTGATCCGTCTCTTTGTCATTAGATAGTGGACGGATCGAATATCAGATCAAACTGTTGATCTGCGTAGCTGGTATAACTTATGAACTATTTAAAGCAATAATACATTTATGTAGTCTTCAACACTGTGTAATATTCAAGGAAAAAATGTGTTTGCTTTTGAATGAAGACTTAGTGTTATAACTCAAATTATATGCCCCATAAAACTCCTAATTAGGGAACGCTTGGCTATGCTGCACTCCCACTCCTTGTCTCCTCTTTCCGATTTCTTTGTTAATGAACAAAGAAAATGATTAGAAAACACAATAATTCTCCGTGTGGGGTTTATTTATTCCTGATACTGGTAACACTATGAAGCATGGAGAGATACTGATGGACGTGAACTTTCGCTCCACTGCACTTCAAGCTACATTGGAGATATTTTTCGCACAAAAAATTTGCACATAGCTAACTAATGCTTCATCTGACCAAATCAAAATGACAGGTGTGTAGGTGTGTGGAGAAAAGTCTCTAATTACCCATAATTGAGTCTGTGCAGATTCAGAAATAGTAATTTATGCGCCACAGTGAGTGCTGAATCAAAACAGCAAAATATAAACTCTGGACTGAAAAACATCAGCTCCGTGCCCAGATGGTTTAGAGATTCTGTCTCTCGTGTCCTTTCAGTCGTATTTGAGGACAGAGACCATTAGCTGAGCCTGAATGAACTCAAATCACCTTTTGCTCTTTTTTCCGAATGCTCAAACCAAACCGTTTTTAAATATTTACATCTCGTTGGAGACGCTAATGTTTGGTGCATACATTAGCTCCGATGTTGCTTAAGTACTCAGTGCATGTTCAGTTTATTGCTTCTTCAGCTTGATGACTAAAGCCCTGAATCACTTAGTACCTATAGTCTCTTCTTGATGAGCCAGATTCAGTATCAGTGTATTATAGGGGTTGCACGACATGACATTTTTTTTAAGTCAACACAAATATGATGAAAGTCGAGCCAACGTCGACTAGTCGCCGGTGACGTCATTGATATTTTCAGTAATTAAAAAAATCACAGGAGGAGGGAATGCTTTGCAATAATCTGTATTGACTGACGATGCACAGCTGTTACACAGAATTTGCGCAGAACAGCATAAAGTAAAAACAAGCAGCAACTCAGCTGTTAAATTTAACAGTAACATATCTAACACGTAAATCTACATCTCCCATAGTGGAAAACAAAATACTGAACAAAACAATTTGGGAGGAAAACAACACAGCACCTGCAGCCTAGTCATCGTCACAGTCCTGCTCAGTCACAGTTTTTGTTTTTCGGTCCTGGTTTGCAGGAACACGAGCGCATCTACGTGCGCTGGGTGAAGGCTCGCCCGCTGTCGCGGGATGGTTTTACCAGCGAAGTGGAAAAATCCTCTCGCTTGCCGTGCTTGTCGTTGGGACAGCCAGGTAACGTTTGCCTAACTTGGCCAAACTCTAGACCCCTAGAGTATTAGTGCTAGTGTCCAAACTGTGACGGCTGCTTTAAGAATTCCAATAACCAGCAAAATAAGGTCAATATGCTGTTCCTGCTGCAAATACATTTTCAATTCAGAAACCAAAACGATGTGTCATAAACACAACCGTGCTTAATGGCTATAAGGAAGGAAACAAAGAAGACTCGTTCGGAGGTGACTGATGATACAGATGCACAACAACTGCACAGAAAATCCAGTAATAAAGAGTTGGAAGAAATATTGTATCACACAGGACGCTTCAAATAAATAAATAAGCAGGAAACTTTAGTTTTTTGTTAAAAACAACAACCCAGTTTCCATCAGACTGAGACACGACCACGTGTGTCGCTCAAAGAGAGAGACAAAAGTGTGCAACCATTAAGCATCTAAGAATAGTGGCAAATTATACTTTGACAAGTTTGACATTTACAATTGCCGCTTATTACTGATTCGATTTAGAATTCATATTCATGGTTCAATATCGGAAACTAATAGAAGATCTCTAAGAACCGCCATTATCTCAATTACACTGTGCCATACAAACCTGAAGCAGCAGGGGCGTGATGTGGTGCTCACTGCAGCACGGCACCGACACCGTCCCCGTGATAGGAACAGCCCCATTTACTATAAATCACCATTTCCAGTTCATTGGTCCTGATTTGGGAGCCGCGTTTGGTCCTAAAAATGTTTGGTAAATTACTATTAGAAAAACTTTGAGCTGTGATACTCATTAATCTTCAGCTTTATTTCTAAATTGGCCACTTAGGAGCAACTTGGCCTGAGCAAGGTTCAGGGTTTGGATTCATTCAGCCCTGCTGCCACTTTCAGTGCAGCTGTAACAAAACAAAACAATTTTTAGAGCATTCAGTTTCTTCTTCTTTTTTTCTATATTCTCTCAAGATCCTCGTGTTGACAGCAAGTGAAATCCCACTTCCAATTCTTTGTTTGTTTGCTTTCAATTTTTGCAAAAAACAGTTTCAGGATTCTCTCGTCAAATTGCCAAAAGCCGGCTCCCATCACAACTTTCTTGCATGGCAAACTTTCGCTGCAGTTTTCTATGCTTGTCAATTCTGAACTATTCCCCTCAAACTGTAATAGGATCAGGAGCTCCGAGCTGCTTCCACATGATTGATGAAAGATTAAAAGGATTGTTGAGATTGAAGGCACATTTAGCTCCCCGCTGAGGTCCAATTTCTTGTCCTTGTGCTGGCAGTAGGGCTGCCGCCATGCAGATGAGAGAATCACTGCAGTGGACGACGATAATGTGAAATGGTTGTGAGAAAAGTCTCAGAGACGTGGCGATGGGGACAAGCAGGCAATCATTTCTAATCGGACCATTCTCTTTCCTCGGGAGAACTCGTGTCAGCGATGGTCACGGAGGTGAGGGGAAAAATAGCGGTGCGAAGAGAAGAGGAGGACAAAAAAAAAGTGAGCTTTCAAACGGCTGTGAAATGATGTGATAATAATGCTGATTTCTGCTGTTGTGATCATATACTTGTTTAACCCCTCGGGAAGCGTATGACAGTTTCTTGATTGAAGACAAATGGCCTTACACAAACCCAATTATCAACTTTTTCGTCGAAGCTCGAACAGTTCAAGAGCATTCCCGCATGCCCTCGCTTTGTCCTTCATGCATAAGTACATATAGGGGTTGATTTATGTTATGCAGCGCGCATGGATCTTATATATTAAGAGTTTTTCTTTTTATTTTAAACAGCAGAATCTAGAACAACTTTCAATCACAGTCTGAATCTTTGCTACAGATTTTTCTAAGATGAAGGTTGAAGAAATGATTTTTCCTTCAAACATGTGAAACACATATGGTCAGCTGTCGGTTCTATCGCCCCGCAGGGTGTCCATGTCAGGATTAATGTGCAGGAATCCTGTAATTAGAGGTCATGCAGCTAAATAAAGTAATAATAAAGTGAAATGAGGTGGTAACGTATGATTTCCACAGGGTAGGATGTTCTCAGTGGCCTCGTGTAATTATGTGGAGCGTAACATATACATTTAAGCACCTTGGAGTGTCAACTAGTCATTAACACCGGATAGATTCACTTCATCGAAGCGCTTTATTAATGTATTTATTGACTTCAGAAGGTTGCAGCTTATTACAACCTGTGTCATTGTGCTCACACTGTGCTTTGTGTGACTCATTCTTATGAAACACTTGATTTTGTCCTTGAATTTCTGTCATCCCCGTTGACCCGAGCCATTACTCCACGGAGGCAACATATGATTAGCGGCGACCAACAGAGATAACGACTGCACGTCCGTCAAAATCAAGTTGCAGCTCGACGCCCTGACTGCGTCGTCTTAATACGAGCTGAAGTGTGGCGTCAGGGTCTAAGGTCAATTTACAGATTCAGCAGTGCATTAAGTCGACGCCCAAACCAGCTCACCGCTACTGACATTTATTAAATATGTGGCCCTAAGCAGAAAATAGCCGAACATGTCACCAGAGACACCTTCAGAAACTAAAGCTGTTTGAACAGTACAGCAGCTTATGCACTGATGCATGCAAATATGCAACACAAAGATGAATTATAAAGCAGGCTTAGCTTGCAATAAATTACATATACTCAGGGGTGGACACGTACACATACGTCATCATAAAGGAGTGAAACTGTTTTTTTTTCTTATCCAATTTTCTTGTCGAAGGAAGAAAGACTAGATCATTGTTGAGTCAATTGAAAGAGACAATCTCCAGGCAGAGTGCTGCCTAATTCAGAGCTAGAGAAAAAAGCCCTTGATCAGTTCATGGTGTATGGTCTGAATATGAATGTAATCAGGATTTTTTTTTTTGCTTGGATCCCACTCTCAAAGACCACTCAAAGCCATCAGCTATTATCAGCCAGTGAGCAGCGTCTGTGGTCTGACCTCATCCGCCGCGCCGTCCCTCACAAAATGGCAGAGTTATGACTGGCGTAGAGGGGGAGCCGAGCTCCTCGCCTTGTAAATGAGTGCGGATGCGTAACAGAGTCTTCATGCGTGTCACGAACCGCCCATCATTACTTTTACAGGGGTTGATTTGAGTCACAGCCTAACATATGGGTTATGGTGCCTCAGACCAAAGACACGGCGTGCATAATACGAACAGATGCTTTCCACAAAAACACAACACAGAGGCAAGTTTGTGCAACGTAAGGAAGATATAACTTACAGTACATCTTACAAAAGTTTAGACTAGAGCGGCAACACAAGAAAGATTATTTATTGTTCTTGTCACATACCTGATCAAGCATGTTACGACCAGATAAAGGGGTATGAAAGGAAGTAACATAAAACCAGATTTTAAAGGTTATTAAACAAAAGTATTTTATTAAATGAAGGTACAGACTGTTTTAACAAAAGGAGGTGAGGGAACTAAGGGCGAGCGAGTGCCCGGTAAACGAACAAACCAATATAATAAAAAAAGAACTCTAAACAGAGCCTATGTTATCTAACTAGAAAACCAAAACGAGAAAGAAAAACCTCCCTAACTAAGCTACTAGCAGATAACAAAAAACATCAAAAACAGCAAAAACAGCTTCTAAAATAATGGGTCAGAGAACAGAAATCTTCTACGTGTAGGTCAGTAAATCAAACTTAACCCTCCCCAGTCCCAGTAAACCAAACACAAAACCTCCACAGGTACAAAATACAACCAAACGAGTATCATCGGATACGTACGAACGAGGCGAGCTCACTAACACACAACAACAAGTGAAGCCTCCACGATGCTCGGGCGGCTGCGGTTTAAATGCCGTCGTGGAATTGGTGGCGTGGAAAGGATGCCACCAATCCTGGCCCTGCACAGCCACGGACATGTTGTCCCCGTCTCCACCAGCTGGGGCCAACCAGGGGCCGGGAACCGCACACCTGCATTTACCTATGGGAAAAACACTACACACACACATACATGTGTGGGGCGAAACGGCGGCAGCCGTAACAAAGCATAACATATATAATGTCCTTTCTAGCATGAAGGAGAAAATGCCAATGCTTAGTTTGAAGATAAAATGAAAACATAGTTCTGTATATAATATTCCATTTCTACCTTTTTCTGTGAATGGGGCCCCCCATACGAGCACCATTCATTCACTGCAGCCACACGTTATTTGTCACGTCACCTTTTTTTAACATGATGGAAAAACCTGAAGGCCGTCCATCATTGTGACAGCTCAACTGTAATGCTGAGTGATTCACACGCGACGCTGTCAATAGCCACACGTAGACCACCTGTGGCAGACTCCCCTGTCCAGTCAGTGGCGAGTGCGCATGTTAATTAGCTTTTGTCTGGACGTCTTGTCTTTGATCCCGATGCATACCCCCATTGTCAGGCTGGTTTCAGCGTCACATCAGCAGCCTGAACTGCTACAAAGCCTTCCACAGCAGCTGGCCATCCGAAGTTTCTTTGGAGAGCCGGAGAGTATTTGTGATGCGTTTGATAAACAAGGTGGAGAAAAAAAAGAGATTTATGTGGCTCAGGATGCAGCAGCTAATGTCATGGGACAGGCCTGTCTCCCAGAAATTGTGTTTATATACAACTAATTTGCAAGAGCAAATACATTTTGAGGGATTATGTCTGTCAACAGCATGTAATTATGAAAACAACTTAGTAATATGCATATTTATATTCTAGGAGATTCTGGGTTGTGTGGACGAAGCAAGTGACAGCGAGGAGGCAAAAATCATCCGACTATGGTGTGAAATATTACTGCATGGTCAGTGTATCTTTTGTCTCCACGTCCTAATAAATAAATGCATAACCTGTAAGTTCTGTATTCTGTTATTGTGGCCGAGTTGTTTTCGAAAATAAAATAAATAAGCTGTATGGCTCATAATCAAATTACAAAATGATGCTTCTATCCAAAGACAGAAAATGACAGGTAATAATTAATTATCACCTAATTTCTACGACCTTGCCTGTCAAAACATCGGACAAGAAGAAAATCCAGTGCAACCAATCAACCGCATATCATCACAGATCCTATATTTTCAAGCAACGTTGCTTTTAAGGGAGCGTTCAATATTAATTGTAAACATTCGTGTCTGTTTATAGTTGAATCACCAGCTTCTATTCTTAGATTTCAGTCTTTTCACGTTAAAATTAGCAACAGCAGCAATTACTCTGTCTTTGACTGTCATCACCTAGACTACAGTCTCCATAGACACCAACTGCAAACAGCTGGTGTCCTTACCGTGTCAGGTTAATAAAAAAACAAAACAAAAAAACATGTATGTTTCAGACTTTGCCGAGGGTCTGTAAGGACTCACAGCTGATTTTATTGACCTCAGCAACACAGCAGGAAAAAGTAATTTCAAGACATGGATAAGTTCACATTTAAGTTTTGCCTAAAGCTGCTTGAACATCATATAACAGCAGATTATGTCTTGTAAGTTCAGTTATTCTCATGACGCAACAGAGAATCACAAAGTGAGAGTCAGGTAGCAGCTACAGCCAATGAATGTCCGATCAGCAAGCTGTTTGATACGGTGGCCGGGAACCCTCAATGCTGCAAATAAAAGAAACGCTGCAAACAAAAAGAAACAGCGCTGCAAATAAAAGAAACGCTGCAAACAAAAAGAAACAGCGCTGCAAATAAAAGAAACGCCACTGCAAATAAGTGAAACAGTACTTCTTCTTCTCGGTCGCATAAAACTACAGGTGTACTGACAATAATAGTCCCCGGTAATTCACTTCCGTTGTGAAGTTTCTTTTTGCAACGCTGGTTCTTTTTTATTTTGCAGCGCTGTTTCTTTTTGTTTGCAGCACTGTTTCTTTTATTTGCAGCATTGAGGGTTCCCGGCCACCGTAGTTTGATGATGTTAACAATTTCAGAACTGCACCTTCAAGTAAAACTCGACTCTCTTTTCAAAAACCTGAATTATAACCCAAAGACAGCCAGGACACGTCTGGTGCAGGAGGCATTAAAGGTTCGAATATCTAAATCATTGTTTCAGTAGTCACCTGTAACTAATTTTTTTGTATGTAATTTTAATAAATGGCCTTTGAGAATGCTTTGAAACCAAGCAAGGTATGTTGTCCTTGCCCTGTTAATCTAGCTTTTATATATTGTGGGTAATTCGTTTAGTACTACCCCAGATCAGTGTTGATCTCACAGACTGTGAGGAAGGGGTGCAGTGGAATTTCAAGCTTGCCCCATTATGTTCATTGTTAGCATTCAGTGGAGTAATTAAGCTTTTTTTATAAATGGTTTGGCTAAGAGACTCTTGTCTTTGCTGCACTCGAGACCAAGTAGGTCCAAAGAGTGTGAATCACCTGATATACAGTGTCACCAAGAAAAACCTAAACATCACGAGGTAGCAGCCAGCTGCAGATTTAATAAACGGATTAGTATGATTAACTACCATTCTCACTTTTTATATCGTGATACTTTTAAACCGTGAGGGGGGTCACCGCTAATTGTCATTCATGTCAGTGATTTCTTGCAGCCAAAAATACCCATTACGGAGCTCTGTCCTCTATTGTCTGAGCTTAATAAAGAGTTTGACATTAGCAGATGATGTAGAAATTCAAAGACTTTAGGATGATACAATGAAGGAGAAATGCTTGAAACATTCAGAAGCATTCAGTAAAACTGATGATTTGACTGCTTCTGTTTAAACATCTTATGTTGAATTTTAATGAAACAAGGGTAACATTAAAGCTGCAAGCAGCAGTGGTCGGGCCCTCGCAGATATGCGTACGTCGAAATGTGCGCATGTGGAAATGTGTATAGAGCGTCACGGCCACACAGTTTCCCCCAAACTCATAATTTTGAAAATTCCAGGGGGCGCTATAGAGCACTTTTGCCCCGCCCCCTCATTAATTATATAGCCGAATTGTGCATAATATTGATCTTAACAAACATAACAAGTTACAGACAGCTCTGACAAAGTATATGATAGCCACACACTTTTGCCCCGAAAATCAGCCCAAAAGTGGAGTCTTGTTTTATTTCGAAAAAATCGGCAGCATTAACTTTGATGCGCCGTCACGGCCACGTCCTCTGATAAAAAGTTGTGATTTTGATAACTTTTCCTTGTCGAGGCCTTGAAAACACACGCCAAGTTTCAAGCACATCAGATGAAATTCCTAGGAGGAGTTCTCTTAAATGCGACCCCTGGAAATGACCCCAAAAACCCGAAAAGTCCAAATTGGACAAAAATCACAAATCACTCTTCACTGTAGCCCGGGTTACCAAGAGACTTTTTTGTGCGTCTGGGCATGTTACATACTCCCACCAAGTTTCGTACACGTAGGCAATACCGTGGCGAGGGGCACCTCCAAAAACGCACACCTAGGTGGCGCTGTCGAGGCATATGCGTACGTCCATGTGTGAGACCCCCAAAATATGTAATTTTACACCCGACTTTAGGGGGGATAGGCAAATTTTCATGAGTTTTTGGGGAGATATGGGCCGTCGAAAATGCGATTTACTTTATGTCTGAAGAAAAATAAAAACGAAAAAAAAAATAAACTCAATAGGGCCTCGCACCGTTGTTTATTAGGTCATTCATTCAGTGTAGTATCCCCTGGTCATCCATGCACCAGCTCCAGTGCTGCTCTTCCCACAGCGTTAAATGTCCGATTACATTTTCAGACATTTATATACAGCATTCTAAAAAGAGTACTGTATGAATGATGAATATAACTTAAAACAATCGATTGGATATTAGATATCTATTGAAGGATCAGATGTTTGCATGCTTTCAATAGCTCTTAAGTGTTTTACTGTATTCATATGAATCCATACTAAATCTGTAACTCAAGAAAAACAAAACGCTCAATATTCATCGACAGGAATCACTGTGCTTTTAGTTTAACCTTTAATTATCCAGGAAGAAGCACATTGCAGCACGCTACGAACAGATATACTATATGATCAATATTATGGATGGTATGCAGAGATATTCAAAGCTCAGCCATTCTCACTACTACAAACCTGCATAATACATATTTCTGTGGTGCACTTTGGTCGGACGCATTCATTTAAGAAACAGTGTAAAATGCTCAGTCAGCAGGCGGGCTGACACAGTTATATGTAGAGTATTTTATATGAGATTACAAACTGAAACAATATCCCCCCTTTGTGACAAACTGACTGCTGTTCCTTCATTGCCTGCAGTTTAATAAATTTGTCCTGGCAGTGTGTTCTTGTTCTTTTACGTGACTTTCAAACTCTGCTGTGTCATAATATGCATTTCCAGACGAGCTGTCAGGTCAGGAGCTGGGACTTTTCACTATCCAATCAGCTGGTTTGAACAATTGAAAGATCCTTTTTATTGAGAAACTACTTTTTTCATCCACATAGAAGAGCAGCTCCCATCATTATTGGCTTTGCACCAAATTAGCACCGATGCAGAAGAGCTCTACTCTATTACGTATTGACCAGCGGAGACTGTGTTTCCACCCACTCGCTCACTGCCTCCAGCAAAGATCATGTGAGATGACCCGACGTGTCATATGACCCCATCCGGGGGCAGCACCTGTGAGTTTCCTCAGAGAGCCGCGCGCCTGATAAATGAGTCTGCGCTGACGAGCAGCTGATGGAGTGGCTAGCAAAGGTCACGGTGCTAGAGGAAGTTCCATTCTGCTCTCTCATTTCAATTTGGACCAACGCCGCCTTTTTTTTTGCAAATGCTTGATAACCTCAGTCAAAGGTCAGCCCGGTGGAACCAGAATCCATCATTTGGTTCAGACCTTTTCCATTTACCTTGAGTTCAAATGAAACTTGTTGGTTCAAGCAACACTGGTTTTAAAATAAATAAGGGAGGCATCTAATTTAGTGCACTGTGTGTCTTCCAAATTAGGTTGTGTGCCGTTTTCACTTAGGTGTAGCTACTGACTAACAAGGCCCCACAGGGTGGTTAGTAGCAATAGATGCTGGAGGCATGCAGAGGACTTTTTTTTTCCTTGACATAGCCTATATTTCTTTTTCTCTTTCACGCACCCATTGAGTCGAAACACATGGGTATTCTTTAAGATTGCTTCCAACAACATAAGGAACGTCCCATTTTTAAAGAGAAGATAACTCTTTAGCAAAGAGTAGGATTGTTAAACGGTTGAAAATAGGACCTCCGGCGAAACCTGCACGCTGCTTCTGGTCTGTAATCTTCCTTGTTTACGCTATTTATTTTTCTCTCTCTATGTTTACAGCTTTTGTGAGCATGTGTATTCATGAGAGAGCCACAGAGAGAGCGACACAGGAAGAGAGGGAGAGTGCAATTTGTATGGCAGTGCAGACACCTTGCAGCACATATGGACACAGGGGACAATTGACCTGGACGCTGTCTCCACTCACCCATACTCACAAGTGAAGATGGCCTTGATAAAATGTCATCTTTCAAATGGTCATATGGCAAAGCTATGGCCCCGTAGCCAGCCTGCGCCCTGGACTAGTTCCATAGACGGAGGAGGCAGGTGTGAATACTTTGAAAATGACGCCCTTTTGCCATCTCCTGCAGTTTAAAATTTGCATCACAGAGAACAACTGCAAAATGTCAGTGGTCAATCAATTCGCAAATAATCGTAGCCACAAAATGTAAGCACAGCATATCCACGGTGTTGATAGAAAATGTAATGAAATGACCCCTCGTCCCCGAGAAAAAGAGTGAAAACTCATTTGCTTCACTGAGTCATTTTCTGTGAGGGGCAATTCATTCATGGAAATTAAACATATCCCTGGGGTAACGTATCTAAATATGCAGGGAAAAAAAAAAATGTTTTTTTATTTCTTTTTCTTTCGGTGTTTTCAAGGGGAACAGCATGTGGTTGTTCTATTTTCATTTGTTTGCATTTAAAAATAAAAATCCAACTTGGGGCGGTTGAACATTATTCACAGGATTTACAAAAGCACCATAAGCTATACGTGATAACAGCACGGAGCTGTTGAACAAAGCCATTTTACAACGGCCTATTGAATTCTGCCCAAGTTCAGATCCTCAGGTCATTAGGGAGTCCCGCGTGTGGCTGGCTGCGCATTCCAAAGCTAGCTGGGTACGATTGTTTGGCTCGGTTCTTTACTTCATTAATGCACATGAACTGCTCCCAGGCACCCTTGTCAATGCTAATGAGCATATTAGTTTGCTCCGAGGCCAGTCACTGTCTTTTGATCAAGTGAATATTGGTCGAAGATGCGGGGGAACCTCGCACCAAAAGGACAGAGGGGAGAGGAAGATTTTGCATCCGTGGTGTCTTTAAGTCAAAGGGGTTAGGCTCCTCTGCTTTCTTTTTCACTACATCTCCCTAACTAGACCAGGTGATTAAAAACCAGGCAGCTGCAGTGTTTTTCTTTTTGCTCTAAAGCAAGATTTTGGATAATTGCTCCTGCGAGTGGATTAAACAAAAAACACTTTTTTCTAAATGCCCTTTGGTGAAAAAGAAGCAATCTGTTCTCTGTCTTTAATGGTGCCAGTTCATTAGCATTTGATTTTGAGCTGAGCCTCTGCATTCATATCCCAACGCATGACTTCTCTGCCTCACGTGTCACATTCAAGCCCTAAAGTAAGCCAGCTGAAATGTATGTTTCGAGAACTAAACCGCTGTCCAATGGAAGACCAATGGATCACCATGTATCCTAATGTTTGAGAGAAAGGGTACATTAAGATATCTTTGGCAAAAGTATGAGTGAACAATGAATAAGTGGATCACAGTGAGGGAGTAGTCTTATTTTTCTGCAATGAACACTTGTCATTAATGGAATCCATTTTCTGCATCAGCCTTTGGTAACCACTGAAAAATCAAGCTGACCACAGCCTGCATTATCTGAAGCACAGTAGAAAACTAATAATTATTTAGTGTAGTGTAGATAAATGTTGGGTGGAATTAGGGCTGCCACGATTAGTCGATTAGTCACGATTATGTCGACGAACAAAATTGTCGACAACTAATTTAGTAGTGGATGCATCACTTTTTGTTTTTTTTACTTTGCTTTTCTCTCGAAACTGCGGCTGCTTGCAATTTTAACCAATCACCACGATTTTTCCGCAACTTCCGCGCAGTTTGCCTGGGGGATTCAACTCGTTGGGTCAGGGACGGGGTTCCCCTCGTGGGACCTCTCCCCGGCGTTGGCTGGCCCCCGCCGGGGTCGGCATGGAAAGACTCTGGGGCGAAGGTGGCTCACGGCTTCGTCCGCATGCTTTACAGCGCCTGCCCACCCGCCCCTCTCTGGGACAGTCAATTTACGTATGATCCGATTAATCGACTAATCGGAAAAATAATCGTTGATTAGTCGACTATCAAAATAATCGTTTGTGGCAGCCCTAAATGGAATATTGCTTTAAGGCTGCTTTGTCGGTGTGTAAATACATGGACATTATAGAAATTGCTGTCTTATTTGTGTGACTTTGTGTATTTACTTTGCACAGATTGATTTCAACTAAGTTAAGGGGAAAAAGTCTTTTTGGAGGGTGTGAAACACTCGATTCTTTACGATCAGCCCACACACTGTGAGTCTCAAAAGAGCAATATTGCCATAGGTGGGAGAAAAAAATGCACCCTGAACACTGCACAGTGCTGAGCCAGAGAATGACAGATCCCTCTCAGCTACTTAAAAACACATCTCATTAATAAACTGATTACTCATATTGTACTCGATTCATTTTACACCCACTCGCATTCACAGTTTTAACACACACGACTGCACCCACACACACGCACACCATAAGTGTGCTTCTAGTGATGACCACGAAGCAAAACAGACGGTCTCCATCATACTGGGGAGTTCAGAGAATACTTGGCTTATATATTTTGGCGGTTCTCTCAGATTCTGACAATCTTTCTCCCACACAGCTTCACATATTATATCGTGGTATAATATTGTGAGAAGCCTCAAAGTTAGATACCTATAAGAGTTATATGTGGTTGGGGATGGACAAAGGTAAATACAGGAAAAGATGTATAGCAAATAACGGAGAGGAACAACAATATCTCTGAAAATTCTTGTGTTCATTACTTCATGGGCCAAAACCAGTGGTGATCAAATCGTGTCCAGGGAGTAAACAGTCCATAACAGAAATGGAATGGTGAAGGAGGGAGTTTGAGACAAAAGGAGCTGTGGGTGATGATAGATGGGGGTGAGAAAGAGTATGAATCCGGCCAAGATCACAGGCATCCATCCCCACCTGTCACAGTGACTAATTTCCAAGTGGGAGCTGGGCACTGGCAAGCCGAGTGCCTCGGGTCAAAAGAGCCGCTTGGGTTACGGCGAGGTCTTCTGTACTGGCTGGGAGATAATGGCTGGGAGCTTACATGACACACCATGCACACCACCCTTGTTACAGAGGCTGTTCCAGCGATGGAACCACACGTCTGATCAATCACACCGGGAGTCATCACTGCTGGTGATACAGCAAGGCCATTGTATGTTTAATGTGGGGTGCACGATCTCCCGTCCGGGGGCTGAAGTAACTCAGTAACTCCATCTGTAAGAGAGGCCAGTGTGCAATTAATGTTCCTGGCAGAAACCTCTTAGAAGATGACATGTAAGAAATGTGTTGTTCATATACTGTCGAGTCTTTCTGGCGCGTTACAGTAACATCCTTCAGCCTGTGTCGATTGCAGCAATGATGTTGTGGTGCCTAATGAATGCCGAGTCATGCTGAGCATGACCACAACAAAGGCAGATTTTGCTGAACTGTGTTTCTCCTCCTCTGCATTCTCTATTAGCAAACCCCGACAGGATCAAATCTATTATTTCTATTGCCATAACTCTTACAGCAACATTTCCAGGAGTATCATCAGTACTACTACTGCGTCTAATACTGAAATGTAGTTTAATATTACTACCTGTGCAGCGAATACTCCTACGAATACTAATACTACAGTCTGGGGAGACTCGGAAGAGGCTCGACCAGATCTGTGATGAATCGGTGGATACCCCCCGATGCTTGGATACCATCATGAACATGTTTTCGGAACTGGGTAGAAACATCTCCATCCAGGAGGAGGTGACTAGGGGTCTCTCGGCAGGATTAGGTTTTTAGACTTAAATTGTCAATTTTCCTGAATCCGTAAAATGAAATGTTTTTCTTGCAGTTACTGTCCCTGCTATTATCTTCTCTCAGAGGTCTTCATTGCAGTTTACTTGTCTTATCTATGCTCCACGGCACTGGACACTCCAAGGACACAAAGCTGTGTAAACAACAGCTCACGATGAACAAAAAGAACATCATATCAATTTGGCAAGGCTGACTCCACGTATCGTAATCTCTCTGCCCTATAGTCATACTCAGGGCCGCTGACAGGTTTGGCTCCCCCCCCCCCCCCCCCCCCCCCACCCCCCCCCACCCCCCCGCGCTCGCCGCTACTGAGGGAATCCTGGTTAGTTTCTTTTCCTCCGCTTAGTAATATGCTTAAATTCAGCGGGTTGTCTCGTCTGATCTGAGGTCGTAGTCGAAAGGGGTTCTCTGGGCGGGCCCAGAGAAGAGCGTGGCTCTCCCTCCCCGCCTCGACCAGAGGAGGAGGAGGACGGGGAGGAGAGGCTCACTTTTCACCCGTGGGTCAGGAGCCGGGGAGGCCGGCGGCGCGACCCGCCGTGTACCCGAAGAACCCTCTCCTCTCCCCGCCGGGGCCGGCGCACAGCTGGGGCGCGGTCAGCGCGGAGACGCGGGCGTCCACCGGCAGCCGCGCCCGACTTGTGCATGTTTACTAACAGGCTCGCGCACACTGACCACTTATCGAATGCTGTCGTATTTTTTTCTAGAAAGACCAAACCATTTTGGAATAGGGGTGATAGGGGGTTATTGGCCGTTTTTTCAAGGGCAATGAAGGCAAACATCTATAAGTCATTGTTTGAATGCAATTAAAGCACTTTTCTACCCTAAAAACCAACACATTTTGAAGTGAACGTATCATAATTGAGCCCGACGTCAACTGGGCCCCCCTCTATTCCAGAATTCCCAGGGCCCGGGACAAAAAGCCCTTTAGTCCCCCCCTGTCGGCGAGGCTGGTCATACTGCCTGGGTTGTCACATGTTTCTCTTCTTTCCCTATCTGTACCCTGACCCCATCTCTCTCATAAAATGTGATCCAACAAAAAAAGACACCTCATGTAAACCAATCCAATGTACAATGTCGTATGTGTCTGTGATTGTTTTTTTGCCTGTAACTGCACTTTTTTTCTTTTTCTTAAAAATGGTGGCGCGAGCAAATGGCTGGCAGCCGTAACCGGATCAATAAAGTACTATCCTATCCTATCCTAGTTACTATTGCTACTACTTGTACTCCTACAACACCGAGTAGTGTGACAGTCCCTGCTTCGTCTGCTTGTGTGTGCATGTGCTGTGTCAGTTACTGGGTCTACCCATGATGCCTTTGAGGTGCCAGACAAGCTGACTGCAATATCCAACCAAAATCTACAGGATATAAAAGTCCCAGCTTCCAGCACGGCTCGCTCTTTCCCCCTGCCAACACCTGCTGCAGCCTTTTTTTTGCTTTGCTTAGCCTTTGTTTGACTTTTAACTCCACAACACCTTTACCTGCCCTGTACACACACACACACACACACATCCACACGAACGCTACATGACTAACACACCTCACATCCGAGTGAGTTTAGTTTATCTCCTTTATTACAATAAACAGCTTCTATTTATTGGCATTTTGTGTTTAGTCATGGCCTATGGGCTGGATTCTGACAGTTTAATTGCCGTATTTGAAAATGTTGATTGTCCTCCATCGACAATAAACACCAAGCACAGACATTTAAAACACAATGAGTGAATTATATAGTAGTGAAACTAAAAGAATGCAGTGAAATAAAACAGCATTGTAAGTAAAATAATATGCAAGAATTCAGGTCAAGCCAGATCAGTCTGAAGTTATGAAAAATAAGCTAAACAAAAATTACTTTAAGGAAGATATTAATTTGCCCAGTGAGATCTTTTTCAGCAGGCTGTTCCAAAGCCACAGGGAGCTCGTGGAAAAAGACCCGATTACATTGTGTTTGGAGTCTAGACGGTGGAAATACTAACGCAGAGGCCAAATAATAGCATAATGAAGTGTCTCCCAATAGCTCTGCTATCCTCCGTGACTCAGGCCTCTAGAACGAAACAAAAATAATTATCATTGCTACCAGAATAACACAGGGTAATGATCCCTTATTGTAGGGTCCTTCGACCACCATAGTAATAAACCCGAGCGCTGGATTATAGGATAGGTTGCTCTCTGAACTGCACTGAAATTACATCCTCCTCTTCACCTCTTCAAAACCTTCCTCTGTTCCTCGCTGTAATAATAATAAAACAAAATAATGTCTCCGACCTCTGATCTCGTTACGACAGTTGCTAATAATCACGGTCTCTGAGCTAAAATTTGGATTTCTGAGCGAACTAATTGTTAGAAATATAAATGAAACATAATAAATACAGTAATCTATTAATTTTGAAACATTACTTGGGTCATGTCTCCTCGTTCTAATAGAGGGTTTGTGCTGTATCTCATATTTTATCCAACGATGTCTGAATTGATTTTTACAGCACCAGGAGAGACCCACGTTGAAAAGGCTGCTGAATGACAAGGGTCCTGCTGTATTGTAAGCAAAGCTACTCGTTAAACGAAGTATGTGAGCCACTGTGCCATGGTTATTAACATTAACAGGTGATTGTATGTATTCACAAAAGAGAAATCTTGATTTCAAAGGCAACTCATCAACTAGACTTCTCCCGTCTCTCCTTCGACGCCTCACAGAAAGTTTCAAAGATTGAACAAGACGTAAAAAGATAAAAAGCCGATCTCGTCTGAACAAACTGTCTAAACAGACAAAAACCTCTTACGTCTCCCAACAATGAAAATGTGATTTTGCATTTAAAGTGGCTTTTTTCAAACATAATTATTTATCTTTCATTTGCTGTACGAGTTCCAATTTTAGCGCCCTGAATAGGACTCTGTCAAACGTCAACATAATGCATGTCTGGAATCAAAACTTCATTTCAGTGAATGCGAGTTAAGGAAGATTCCCTGGAGATACATTCTGAAGGAAAATGAAATATTAAATAGAGCAAAAAAAAAGAAAGAAAGTGAAGCATTTCTCTGATGTTTGTTCGTTCAGTTATTATCAGTGCTTTTAAATATTTTACAGAAGAGAGCATTATACATTTGAGCGTGTTGACCCTTAAATCAAGTTAAAACACCAAATCTGTGCACCTATACCACTGCCCTCTGATATCATCGATATGTTTCATGGAAAGTTGTGTGCAGAAAATTTTAATCTTTCTATGTGCGAATGTGCTAAACACGATTAAAATCCCTCTCCTCTGACAAGGTTGATGGCCGTGGCATCCTCTTACAAACGGGTGTGGTGGAGTGATTGCAGCTGTTCCCAAGGTGTCTCTTCATCACCAGCGTTCATTGGTCTCCCAGGAAAAACCTTTTTCTGCCGGTTTGAGAAAACATAAATGTTCTGTGATATTGATGAAGGCATTACACAATCATTTGGAAGGACAGTCACGTCACATATAAATATATATATATATTTTTTTTTAAAGGTGTAAATTACTTGCCCATAAAATTAACTGCAAATATAACTTTTTAAAAGATGTGTGCGAGCTGTAACCAATTAAGGTACTGAAATAGTCTTCATGTGATAAGAGCATTTTTTAAACGCTAAGTTGAATGACTGCAAAACTATATAAAACAGGAATATTATCAGATATGGATGATATTTCCTTTCACACTGATCCAAAATATCTCTTCCATTGGAGAGCTAATGGACAGGTAATTCTGGCACTAGGGCAATCTGTGCAGAGACGCAGCACTGCCACACATAACTGGGTATTGCCTTTAACCTGCAGCTTAAAGCAACATTTCTACTATAAAAACGTTGATTTTAGATCATTTTGAAGCTGCACTGAGGTGTAATCAGGTAAAAATAGCGTCCCCACACTCATGAGTACATGAGTATATAACGCTTTACATCAGTAAGTCACACAGCACCAACTATTTCACTGATTTTGGTGAAACTGGATCATATTTTTCTGGTTTTTCCCTCTGATGTCAGCGTTTCCTGATGGACAGTAAAATAAACTGTAGCTGCTGTTATCTCATGTTAGCTCAGTTTGTTAGCCGAGCTGTCCGGACTGTGAGCTCAGAGAACCAGGGGAGTGTTAGTGTTTGTACCACAGGCATTTGAGACCACCGGGGAAGGAGGAGGAGGTTTTCAGGCCTGGGTAGCAGAGCAAGTGTTGTCAGCCAGAACTAGAGCTGGGCAAGCAGACAATGTTACTGGACTCGGCAGCCTCGATGGACATCACAGCAGACCAGAGGAAGCTGAGTAAAAGAGTGAGTAAACGAGGCTGCAGGACAAGAGGAAATCTGGGACTGGCTTTGTCAAACACATGGCTGAAAGACAGACGCTGTTGGACTAGTCAGTAACATTATCTGGCTGCTATGTCTCGTGTTGTTGCACTCGCCTGATGTTTGGCTGTAGTTTCTGATCATAAATAATGTAATCATAACAAATACATGCGCACAATGGCCCATATCCACGACCTGGGGTGTTAGAAAAACTAAAATTTTCCATTTGTATGCCATGTTTCTTTAAAGAATACAGAGGAAAACAAAAATATAACCCATTCACAAGCGCATTCCCTGGAGAGGTTATCCCTTCTCCTCAGAAAAATCCTATAGTGTTACAAAAACATTTCCAAGAAGAAGAAGGGGGGGGAAAGGCATGATATGGTCAAACTATCAGGAGGAAGGTGCATGCCCGACAAACTGTGTGAGTCGTGAGGTTACCAAACTCACAAGGAGAGTGCAAGGCTGTTTTAGCCTCAGACAGAAAATACAACATCCTTTAAACCAGCCGAATTAAGCCTCCTGAATCCGAGCGGTTCCCGCGGGTGGAAACCGGGGGCTCGTCCTGACACAGAGGGAGGGTGGAGGCGGTGGGGGTAGGTCCTGCTTCTTGTCCACTGCCTGGGGAGGTGTGTGTGTAACGCAGAGAGAGCAGCTGAGAAAACATTTCAGTGGAGACAGACAGTCCAAACCTGCTCTTTTCCCAACAGCTGGAATAATAAAGGCTCTGATTTAAGACGGTTTAAATCTACCTCTGAGGAACACAATCTTAAATTATGAGGGGGGAAAATATCAGAGGAGTAAAGGCTGCGACTCTTTAAATCATGCAACATCAGAGGCAGTTTTATGTTTAACATATTAAAACAGGAAAAGGACAATATAACCCAAAGTGGAAATGTATAAATAAAAGAAATCTGCTTTTGTAGTCTGGCTGTCATCTTGTGTTTTCGGTTGGGGGGATGGTGTTTCTGTTTTCTTTTCAGCTCGGGTTGCTATCACGTCTCATGCTAACTACCCTGTTCTTTATTCAGCCCTGTATTTATTCAGAACAAGAAAAGCAAACAGCTGTCAGAAAACATTTTTTCTACAGGGTGTGCGTTACTCAAATGTTTAAATTAAACAAATAAATTGGAAACTTTGGAGTTACAACATGACATGACGTCATTCCCCAAACGCTTTCTGTTGCAAGTAAAACTGTGTCGATGTGCATGCATGCTCTTTACTGAAACTACACTGGGGGAACAATAATATTAATGTGCTGCAGTATTAGGTAGTACTGTGTCATCAGTACATTCCCACCCTCCTATGTCACGGTGACCATCAGAAATATGCACAGACGACATAACCATAATGTTATTTCAGAAGCCGAGCCACATTAAACTTTACTGTTTCAACAGGGGGGGATTTTGTTGCAGCCAGGTATCCAAACACATTTGAGTTGAGCAACACCTGCTGCTGTCATGACTGATATTTAAATCAGTCACAGACACTTTTTTTCTCACACATTTTAAGCATTATTCATAACACGCACTAAAATGCACATAACACTAGGCACACAGTCACAGTGTTAGCCGGTAACTTAATCTAATTTGCACTTTGTCTATGGTGCATTGCATTTTTTTGGCTTTTTCTATATCACCTGTAAGCTACATTATATTAAATGTGGTAAACTCTCTGCTGTCAGACTGCTGTCAGTGGACTAGTTCTGCATCCATAAATTAAAAGACTACAATAACCAACTAAAAATGAACATTGGAAGGAGACTGAATGGAAAAACGGTGACCGAGTCTAACTAAACTTTTTAATTCTCCACTGATCGACAGAGAGGATAAAATACTACAGTATGCACTTGTCTATGAAAATCATGGAATGAAGTGCTCTTTTCGGTGAGTGCATTGCAGAACTCCCCTGGGAGTTAAAAGGCATGTTAAATTGAAGAGCTTGTTTTTTAATTATTTTATATGCAAAACAGATCATTGTGAATATATTCAGGACTTTGTGTTCTTGCAGGTCATGGAGAGAGTCCATGGTTTTATTAGACTGACCACACAGACATGCACGGAACAAAGAGTGAGAAATAAATACAAGAGGAGCAGATGCGAAATGTAATTAAGCGACAGAAAATGGATTTTTCAACCTTCTGTCTTGATGATCTACTGTTGGCCCATATTTAAGAATTTCTATTTATATATCACATTAAAAGGGCCAGGAGCTAAAAGGGACATCCGTGAAGAGACGTGACTGAATGTCAGGACCATTGTGTCAAACGTGGTCGTAAGTTCCTTGAAATGCCGTGATCGCATTAAAGGCTGTTCTCGTTTGGGAGGGTGAGCTTTAGACGACGGCAACAAAAAGGCTAACGTCGATATTTTTTGACCTGCACTTTACTGTTTGATGTTTTTGTGACTGATAGGGACATCAATTTTTTTTAATCTGGTCCCGTATTGAGCGAGGGTGATGCAGTCTGCAGCCGTGAAACAGGCTACAGTGTAATCCTTATCAAAATACAGCAACTTAAGTGCCTGTTTATGTCTGCTCAGATTATTTTAAGTGTCTGACAACGAAGTTACAGAGAAATCAAACATGTATTGTTCCTTTCACCTGATCTCATGTGTCACTCAGGGAGGAGTGTTGATCTCGTGAGAGCTTGGAGGACAACAGTGAGTGTAGTAATGTTGTGTTTGAGCTTAGTGTTATAGAAATAACTGCCATGGCTAAATATTTAGCTGATTTCGGCTTCGTGTTTATTTGAGGACACAGACGAAGAGCTCAAGACAAGAGTGGACGAGGCAGAGGAGGGTGAACCAGCAAAACTTGGTGGCGTTCCTGCGGGTGCTGTGACCCTGTGCTGTGATCGTATTCCCACAGTGCTCTTTTAAGATGAAATAACAAGTGGACTCACCATATGGTTTCAATCAGCAACAGAGGAAGAACAAAAAAAAGCTGGATGGATTTTAGTCAAGTGTAAAACCTCTGTGTCACCCATTGGTTTGTGGACAACAGTTTAGGAAGTTTTAGACCCAGGAAAACCTTCTACTGCGCACAACTGCCCCCAAAGATTGTGTTGTAGTTCGTTTTGTGGATTTGAAACTCGTCCCCGTTAGTCACTCGGACACAAAAAAGTTACCCTTTAAGAAAGAAATGGTTGGTAAAGGCTCAGATGTGTCGGATTTATACTTCTACTTGAGTGTAACTGCATTAAAAACTTTGGTGCGTGCCCACCCTCACATCTCAGCATTCAGCTCTATCCCCTCTGCCTACACATTCTGCTCTGTCTTCATTTCAGCAGCACAACAGAGCATTTGCATATTATTATTATGTGCTTATAATTGTGTGTACCTGAGGCTCACTTTGCTGCCTCGGCCACATCTAAAAATCCATCTCAAGACTTTCTGTTTCTCAGTGGTTTAGAACGATCACCAGCAGTGTCGTCTTTGGTTGGTTGCAGACACATCAGTGACTTCCAAAGCACAAATACGAGATGGAACGGGGGTGAAGAGAGAGGGAGATGGATAGAAAACAGAAGCTGAGGGGGGGAAAGAGGACTCGTGGAGATATTGACAGTGTTAGAGGCTTAGAAATTGATGGCGGGGTAAAACCTTGCAGCTTTTAGGAAAACAGAGGAGGGATCTTCAATCGGGTGGTGAAATTGCTTGAATAGAGGTAGAGACGGGTCTGGCTTTGAATCGAGGGCCCTCACCTCTGAACTTCAGTTCTGATGGAGCTGCTGTCACCGTGTGAGACTCAAAGGCCAGTGGAAAACCTTGGTGTTGTACAACAACACAAACACACGACGACAAGCAGCTCCTTATACTTAGGACAAGTTTAAAACGACTGTATCTATAGACATCGGTGTAAAACAGCATTAGCTTCCAGTGATGGTCATTCCCTGTCACTTGAATGGAGATGCATGCTCCATCTTCTTATTATTTTAGACCGTTCTGGTGTTACGTCATGACTCTGCATGGTGAGATTTATCAGGTGGTGCTAATGCTCAAAGCCACTGAATAAACAAATCAATCAAAGAACTGCCATATACCCTAAATTATACTGTAGTCGAGGTTGTTCTAATTCTTAATTCAGGCAGCGTTGCCTCGAGCATATCTTGTTTTGCATGAATGGTCAAAGTTATTTAGCGTCTGTGCATGTGGCATATTTCAGCTCCGCGGGCAGGCGATCTTAAGGTATTGTGAGAAGTTAAATCCATTGAGAAAATCATCAGGGCTCGCACTACATTTGCAATCTTTGCCGCCGCTCTCACGAGAATAATATTATTTTAAATGTATGCACACATGTACCGTCTGTTCAGACAGGCTGTCGTCGGGCTTCCTCCTTCCAACGGAAGGTTAAAACCTGTCAAGACTCAGGCCAAGCCAACTGTCCTCCCCATTCTGCACACTGATCGAGCCAATGAGCTGTCCTCGTTATGTTTGGTCTGTTAGCGTGACAGCACCTTTCGGCAGAGTACAGCCCTTCCTGAAGAATGATACCACACAGCTATATATTGAGAAATCCATAATGCAGAGATTTTTACAGGGTTTCTTGCAAATTGCACTGGGCCACCTTGACAAAAATGCCCGTACAGTTTGGGGTTTTTTCACCCCTAAAAATATTGTAATTATTAAGTTATAATAATCTAATTAAGATATTCATCTAGCGCAAGATTTTCTTAAAAATAGGATTCAGTGTTAATGGCTTCTGCTGCACAAACCGGCGCGGTTAGTCTGTTTACGGCCTCACACCGTGCAGCCACTGCAATAAAGTAGTGCACGGCTGGGCGTGAGTGTGAAAGACAGATCAGTGTGGTGGTATTAATGGGAGTCCCACTGCCAGGGAGCCGTGCTGACCTTGGTCTTATCTCTGCAACCTCATGCATGATTGATAAATAAAAATGAAACTCAAGATGTCTTCCAAAGCCGAGGTTCCTAATCTCATTATGAAGCTGGTCTTTCGGGCAGAAACGAGAACAGACCTGGTTGCTTTTCGGCTGGCGAGGCATTTAATTTTGCAGCACTTCCACTGTTTACGCACTGTCAAACAGAGACTGGAGATACAAAACAATATCTCCGCGACTTCTCTACACCTGAAAGACAATTGAATTCACTGATGGGTCAATAAATATTCCATCTCCCTGGCAATAAAAACACATGTATTAGCCGGCGGTTCTCTCTGCCCGATATCTACTATGCAAAGTAAGAAAAAAAATTAACTTCATGTGGGAATTTTAAAACATGCATCACCACTTTGCCTTGAGCAATTTGTTTACAGTTAGGCTTATGAATTATTCAAATAAAAAAACACAGTGTTTACCCATATCACAAGGCCATCGCTGCCGATCAGCATTGAATGCTGTCAATGGATGTGCCACCACTGAACTGCAGTTTCCAGCTTTTGAGTTCGGATGCTGCAGAATAAAAACAAATGAAGACTTTATTGCAGCTGACTGGTTAGACTGGCTGCACATTTTTGTCTCAGTCATGTGTAGCCACAACATGTACGGTTAAAATAGCCGTGTAGCAATTTCTCTCATAATGGGGGAATATTGTTTTGAACTGTTAATCGATAATTCTCCCAGCCAATGAGTCTGTCTGGAAATGTTTATTCATAGATTCTCATATTCCTTTACAAGGCTAACTCGGATTGCTGATAACTTCAAGATGAATTACTCTGCAACGGTGTATATGGCTATTAGTAGACTATTCATATGTCCTACCAGAGGGTTTTACCGGGCAGTGTAACATAAAACTGGGGAATTGTTTTCATGTCTCGGCCTATGGTCTATGCCTGTGAGTGATGATTACCCACGTAATTACTTCCATGAACATATCCACTAACATAAAACCATGTGGAGTGTATTATTTCACAATAGCACACTAAGGTAAACTTTTTGGTAAAGTCTGTTTCACTGCTGGTACTGTGGTACTTCAAAAGTAGAAGCACCATACAAGATTGCGCCGTGTTTTATGTGTGAAATGGTATTTGAACTCCTACCTACACACCAACAAGTCTTCCAAGTAGACTGGGGGGAGTCAGGAATTAAAATATAAATCAGACCAGAAAAGAAAAATGCAGCTTTAACGGGATCGGGGGAAGAGATATTTCTTATTTCTACAAATGTTTTCAGCTGGTGTTTACAGCAGGCGAGGCGCATTACAGTAAAGATTGCAGACAAATCCATCATGCTTGGCTAAAGTTACAGGAACTGGAATCTGCCACAAGCAAAAGTATCTCATTTCACAGGTTTATAGGTTAGCAAAACTCTCTATGTGTTTACAACCAATAATGTCATGCATAGGATCGAATATCACAGCAGGTTTTTTGCTCTTTTGTTATCCAAACACAAATCTAGATGAGAAAGGAGAATAAATTTGATCTTTATCTGAGCTTTGCCCCCGAGTAAACTCTGCGCTGTTTTCCCCATCAGACGACCAGAGAAACACATTTAGAAATTTCCTCCCTTGATCCTTTACATGTCTGTTCGTTCTTTTCTTCATGCAGCTGCACGAACACACCAATTAATCCATTATAAAACCACTATTGCGCTAGAGAAATGATGGCAACCGAATCTGAACATGCTGCTACTTCTTATTAATGATGTAACAATGCCTATAAAACAGCCACTAATAAATTCAGCCATTAAAAATGACACTTGTTATTTTAATTAACAAATTGTCTTCTATTCTTTTTTGGCTGGAAACCTCGCAGAAGTACGAGAGCCAGCCTTTTCTACCAATGAATAATAATTCAATACTTCAATACGGAATTTGTCAAAAGCTGTTATTGCTCTTAGGTAAACATTAGAGTTTGATGCCAAGTCATTTCGTTTATTCCTGCGGTATTATGCCAAGTCAAATAAAGCATGTCTGCGGTGAAGTAGAAGTAGACACACACACCTTGGCATAAGAAAACAAAAGTGATAAAAATTACATATTTATGGATAACAGGAATCTTCCAGCAGCTGTTCAGAGCGAGTGCACCAGCATGGTAGGAAATGGTTCGGCGTGTATATATGATGGATGACGAGAAGGTTCCCCTCTGTACTCGTGGCTATGACCTTGTTGGTGCTAATGTTACATCTAGGCTCATCCTGACCCATTACAGATAAAGAGGCCAAACTCATCAACGTGTCAGCCTTTTTCCAACAGAACATCAGCAGCAGAGGATCTACTAAGTTGAAGGAAATTCAAGGCTCCAACAATACAAAAAAGGATACGTGTCCAAAAATACATTATCCCGGAGGTGCCGAATGAACAGAGCCTGGATTTAGAGTATTCACAAGCACGGTATTCTACACGCAGAGATGTCGAAGTGTAACGAACACAGATGTAGTCATGTTTGTAATAATGGAATAATGACTTCACAACTCAACAATCTAGTCCATCATCGGTGGCTTCATTCACTTCATAATCCCATATTCCCCTAGTGGTCACTGAACTGTTAAATTGAACTTCTACTTATTCATGATCTGCCAACTGCAAAAGGTTATTCATGCAAGTGCCAGGGGAGAGCAGACATGTGACCTGGACACAAAAAAAGATTATTTTTTTTTATATCGGCTGTAAATGCTAGCAGAGTAATAACTTCACCGTGAATGTGGCTGTCGCAGACTTTAAAGTGTTACTAAAAAAAGATGTACAAAAAAAAAAAGATGTACAACTTTTTATCTCCTGGATCCTTGCGAGGTAGGATCAGGAATGGAATGAAACACAAGCGCTGATCCCAGTTTCCCAATTGATAAATATTTTATGAGTTGAAATACTAACTTATCATATCATTAATCTTTTTGCAGATCTAACCCCCCTGCAAACGTTGCATTCACAGTCTGCCGGCACTACAAAGCTCTTTTGAATAACTAGTGTTGCAGAGGATTTTATACAGTAGATATAATTAAGTGGCCAAAACTTCACAGGGAGAGTTTACATAAATCTTAGTTCTGCACTTTTATACAACAACCTCTAATATTACAACATATTTATATCTAAAATATGATTGTTTGCATGACAATGGTGGAGTTAGTGACAAACACAAGTGTGGTTTTAATTAAAAACAATAATGTACGACAGTATTGGCATCTCACATTTCTGTATTTCAATGAATACATCATGTTACTGCAAGGACTGCAAGATCTCTCATATAATGAACTACACAAATGTCTTGCAAGATAAATACAGTATGCTAGGGAGGTACAGTCAAATCATTCTATAATTATACATTCAATATTCAATCACCAAGTGCATTCAGGCAGCATGACATACTACATCTCGTCTATAGTTGCAATCATGCTACGACTGTCCAGCGGTGGACTTGATCAGCATATCACGAGGTGGTTATACGGAATAAAAAGTGACACATGAAATAGATTATGAGCATTGTGGAGTATGGATATCATTCTTTGGGGCTGGAAAATAGCATTGTGTGGGCGGATTGAAGTCTCGCAGGGTTGGAGGTGATGTGAATATAGTGACAGATTGTGCACATGAAGCTTTGTTAGTAATACCCCAGTGGATCTTGTAGGATGCTAAACACCTCAGATTTGATTCCTCTGTAATTCTGGAGATTATACAACAAATGTCATGTGACGCAATAACAATGAATGATCAACTACAGGGAGTTTATCTGAGAGGAATATGACTTCATGGAAATTATTTGAAATTATTTTACCAAACATGAGTCTCAGATATCTACTTTAAAACAAGAAAAGACTAAAATGAATGACCGTCGCAATCGTCACAACCAAAGTAGGAACTGGAATTAGCCCCGAAGGGTGAAGTCATGTCACCTTTAACAATTCCAAATAATAGTTGTAGCTTATGATAGACACACAAACATTTTCAGCTTGCAATATCCAACAATAATTTCCATCTTGACTTTCCCTAAAATGACAAATTGTCTGTTTCACACTACAACAACTGCCAACCAAAGACACAAACATTTCTGATGATAATCAGGTTGTCCCAAACAATGCCAGGAACCAGGGGGGGACCAAGCCTCTTACAGGAGGAGGCAATGAGGCTCCTTAATGATCCTTCCAATGTGCCAATCCTGAACACTCCCGTGTGACAGCCAAATTGGTTGCCCCATCATCTAATAAGTCCCCGGCCTTACAATTTGGCCAGTTGTCTATTTACTAGTGAGCCAAAATGATTACTTTTAATTGGACCAGCGTTGTCTTTGTCTCTTAGAGGCAGCTGTACAGAATCTGATGCTGTATGTCAAAAAAAAAGCAGAGCCACCTAATGTGCTGCAAACGCAAAACGGTGCAATTGACTGCCCTCACATTTGATGCCATTGTGTTTTCTAATTAGTGCGAACAGCAAAAAAAACTACACAGACACGTTTTTTAAACTCTTATATGGATGGTTACAGAATCGGATCAGAGGCATATGACCTACTTGCAACTTGTGTTTAAGCTTACGTGGCAACTTGTCAACATTGTCATGTCAAGAATTATATCTCACTCACAGCTTGAGATAATACACAGTACATTTGGCGTGCACGCAGCTTGGCTGAGGCAGCAGGAGACAACGGAGCAAAATGAAAAGAAACTGAAAATGCATTCCAAACCTTGCAGCAAAGGAGCTAAAGGCAATGTGCTTTTTGTCACGATTCTGCCATTTTACACTGAAATTGGGTCTGTAGCCTTGAAAAAGCTATGGACTGTCCTCCAAACAAAATAAAGCGAGGACCAATTCAGAGCTGAGCATTTAATTTGGCGGTACACAGCCAAGGTTTTTACACGCTCTCTTTAAACTTGAACATTATTTAATTACAGCAGATTCAAACAGATCTCATATTGTATTCGCACACCATCAATTTGATTACACGACGAGGCCAAAACTTGGAGTAATTAACCCAGTATGTAAAATATGAAAGACTGTCTACAATGTGGTTTGGAATAACAAAAATCATCAACATGAGTCATGAACTTCGCCTGCATTGGCAGTCAAAAGTATTAGTTAACCAACACTGTTTAATAAGATACACTGTAAATTTGATATAAAATTCAGTATACTTGAATAAATTAAATCTTAAAACTCTAACAACCTGTATGCTTGCTATTGTGAGCTGCAGTCCACAGCAATTGAACACTCTGCACATCTCTGCGTACAGTAACCAGTAATCAATGGATGTGCCGACGACTCTCCTCACAACTCCCATCTCTCTTATGACATTTCAATCTTCCTTCCATCGACACTAAAAAACAGCACTCATCTTTCAGCTTACACTAAAAACACGTCTCTCCAGGGCACATCTCAGGCCTGTTGTATTACTAACACAACACACAAACAACAACTAACCTGATCCTGTGGTTCCTTGCTTTTTTCAAAAACAGTTCAAATGTTTTGGTATATATATTTTCATATACATACTGTTGATATGTTTAACTCTATTACATTTTTAATCATCTAAATTTTCAATAAGATGTAGTAAAATTATTAATGTCCTGTAAATACTAGGGATGTGCGATATGTTGTGGTTCACGATATATCGTCAAAAACGTTCCCCACGGTAAGAATATGTCATGCCACGATGAAAACGACAAAATCCCATTGATGACGCATATATGTGCATGACACACTCGCAGCCCAACACACATACTGACAAACACGGCGGAAGGCGGAGCAGATACGCCGGGCAGCGAGGAGCTTTTTCCTCACAGCAAGGAGCTCCTTCCTCACAGCGAGGAGCTCTTTCCTTAGAGTGAGGTGCTCTTTCCTCACAGTGAGGAGCGCTTACCTCACAGCGAGGAGCTCTTTCCTTGCAGCGAGGAGCTCTTTCCTCACAGCGAGGAACTCTTTCCTCACAGTTAGGAGCTTTTTCCTCACAGCGAGGAGCTCTTTCCTTACAGCGAGGAGCTCTTTCCTCGCAGTGAGGAGCTCTTTCCTTACAGTGAGAAGCTCTTTCCTTACAGTGAGAAGCTCTTTCCTTACAGTGAGGAACTCTTTCCTCGCAGTGAGGAGCTCTTTCCTTACAGTGAGAAGCTCTTTCCTTACAGTGAGGAACTCTTTCCTCGCAGTGAGGAGCTCTTTCCTCATGCTCCGGCTGCCAATCAGACACTCGGTCGAACCTCCACAGACAGCCTGAAATGTCTCTGTAGCAGAGACTATCCAGGTGGATTCATGGACTAAACTCTAATCATCTACCTGTGTGTGTGATCTCAATTTGTTTATTTCATGCACCAGCTTCTAAATCTGAGTCCGACTCGCAATTTAGGCCGCAAAATATAATGACATGAAGAAGTTTAATTTGATTTGTGTCCAATGATTAGAGAGAGAAAGAGAGACACACAGACAACAATAAGAGGGGGCGAGCACCGGCCTCGATAAAGCTGTTGTTAATCAGAGAAATAAAAAGTTATTTCCTGATTGTTTCACTGCGGTGACATTCAGCAGATATGGACACACCCACCACCAGCTCCCCCTCACCTTTATTATTATTTTGGTGATAGATTTATAGTCAAAAAGATTAGGCTGAATTGGTATTTTTTTTATCATAGTTTTTATCGCTACCGTTATAAATACTAGAAATTATCTGTATAAATGTGTTTGTCCATATCGCCCATCCCTAGTAAATACTAGTTCTATGATTTTATCAACATCAATATGCTTTATTGACCTGATGCTGATTAAAGTGTCTCTCCTTTGCAGATAGGAGCTGTAAATCACCAGTTATGTTACAGTATTCCTGCTGGTCTGATTAGCGAGATTAGCGGCTTATTTTGATTTACAGCTTCTGACTAAATATCAGAAAATGTATCATTTTTATCCTAAATCACTGGAGAAACACATTTCAATGGTGTATTTTGTTGCACTTGCTGTTTGCTTGCTTTTCTGAATAAAAAATAACTTTTTTTTTAATACCTTTATAGATTTTTGGCACTTGAGTCACTGTGAACAAGGTCAAACATTTTAACATTTTACTGGAAACAGTTGCCTGCTGCAGCCATACACAACAACACAACATCACACCAGTGGTGAGAATAAAACAAAACAATAAAACTGTGGGTCCGAAAACCAAAACAGAGTTTCATAAAAATGAATTTCCATTTGTTCATCATGAGGCCATTTGTAAAAGCCAGTTTACTTTTAATCATTGGGCCTTAAACATCCATCATGCACTAGGACTACCTGCATTCGGTTTTGAGTGGTGTTGTGGAGAAATCGCTGAAGTCAAAGGTCAATGGTGAGGTAGTGAGGAAGTGTTCAGGAGCCTCTGATGTCTTATGCTGTATTATCACACATGACCTTGTGTAACCCAAGGATAGAAAAATCCATAAAAAGTGGTGCAAAAATGAAAAACTCAGCTTTGAAAAATGAGCAACTTTGAACTCTGTTGCTCCCTACAACCTCACAAACAAAGCCCTGAAGTTTTCTTCTTTTTTTTTTTTAAATGTGTTGATCAATGAAAAATGACGAAACCGGCACACTATAATTTGCAGAGGCAGTATGAACCCCTTTGGAGTGTTGATGTGGCAGCCTTATTTCTCTTTTCATTAGTGCAGCCACTTCCACTTGAGGTTTGCCGCGTATTTCAGTTGCAAATGTAAGCATGAATTAGAAAACTGGATGCGACAGAGTTGAGGGCACAAGTACTAAAATTGTAATTTCCCAAAAGTTATTTTGATGCCATCGTCACACATGAACGACAATGTTATGGTCTCCTAAATAATGTGCTGTTAAGTGTCAAAGGAGTTTGCTGAAAAGGTCAAATTGTTTTGAAACTCTAATTTGCTACCGTGGACTCAACAACACATTAAAGTCAATTATCAGGCCATTTAGGGAGGAAGTCACCTCACCGTCATGCCCGATTTAAGATTTACCTGTTGGAAATAAAGAGTTTGGACTGATCCAAGTACTGAATCTTCAACCGCATTCTTATTGTAGGCAGACTGAGGGACCACATTTATTCTAAAATGTGTGTAATAAGTGCATGAAATTAAGATTATTATTATCTGCTGTTACATTAATTGTTACTTTCCATAACCAATATAGTAGGGGTAAATACAGCACATCATATCGGGAAGTATTGGCGTTTTTGTCTTGGTGGGGTTGGTAAAAATAAACTGGACATTCAGGACGGGCACTAACAGTGTTGCTAGTTTCATGTATTGCCAACAGCATGTCAGCAAAGCTTTTCATTCTCACCTCAGATAAGGGAATGTACCAGTTTTAAAAGGGCATGCATCTTAAGACTGAAGCATGCAATTTACACTTGAAGTGTCTGTTTGCCTGTGAAGTCATCGACTTGACTCTTGCACTTTTAGCTGGAGCAATATAATTCAAAACATAGTGCAATAACTGCATTCACATTTCAAGCAGTGTGTGTTCAATAAGTCATGCTTCTTCCAACAGAAGGGTAGTGGAACTTTGACAGTTTGATTGACGAGAAAAGTCGGCCCCACAACTGAACATTTTCCTGTCAAGAAGTCATTCAGGTTTTCAGCAGTTAATGGTTTACCCACAGTTCTGAGGATCGAAAGAAAAACTCTTATTTTATTTGAAAGATAAACGCTGGTATCAATGAAAGGTTATTCTCTTCTCTCTCTTTAATACAGTTAGATTAATCATTGTTTTCTAAATTGGTTGAGATAGAACTACAGTGAATAGCTAAAGAAAAAAGCAGAAGGCGACACAGAATATACCTCTGCATAATCTATTGACAATAAAAACTATGTTGAGAGAGACCAAGGTACTTTTTATTATTCTGTTTCTGGAAATAATGGACACAAGCTGAAACCAGAAACGAGTCGTTTTTTTTGTTTTTGACAAAAAACTAAAAAACGAAAATTCGGCTCAATTTCTCGTTTTCTGTTCCAATCACCAAAAACAAAATTTCCACTTCCATATTCCGATTTAGTGGTGGGCGGGGCTCATACGCTTCTTTGCCCAGTACTCTTCAAAATAAAAGTTCTTCCGTTTGACAACTTTTTGACAACAAATTTTCGTTTTTTCGTTTTTTGTCAAAAAGGAAAAAAACACAAAAAAAGACTTGTTTCCGGTTTCAGCTTGTGTCCATTATGTCCAGAAACAGAATAATTAAAAGTACCATGGTCGAGAGAGAAGCCAAGAATGTCCAAATGAAAATCTAAAGACTTTGGAGCACAGGACTTCAAAAAACCTTAAATGAAATGGTACTGCTGAAGTGAACAGCAAATCAAACACAAGTCTGTCATGTTCAGTAGTCAGTCTAAAGGTAGGTGATTATTTTTGTGAATCATTGTTGTCTTAGTTTGCATTCAGCATTTAAACATTTGCTTTGCACTATAGACTAAATGTTTCAAGGTCCTTACAACGGTTTGATTTTTATCATTTATTTAAAAACGGATTCTCGCCAGAGGCAACCGCCGCCGTCTGAGGTGAAACCTATAACCTCACGATGCCTTCCTGCAGCGGAGCCTCCATTCAACATAAACCACAGACCTCACTGTCGACAGCGGTCATAGTCTCTAATGAAAACTGTGGACTACAGCACATTTCAGATTCTGCACTCACTGTTACCTGTTGTTACCTAATTGGCATCTGCTTGCTTAGCAATGTTAGCTCATCATGATGTAACCTTAAAAAAAAAGATGTGGCCTGGTATTTGCAGACCACTACAAGCATCACGCTGCAAACACGGTGGGAAGAGAGCAACATGAGCCTGTTAAAAAACAGGTCACTACACCCAAGGATAAATACTCTGAATGAATATGTTTATGTGCAAAAATATAAATTGAGTTCAGACAGAAGCCCTGTCTGTCTTTGTGCTTGTCACGAGGAAAGGAAAACAGTAGGCTATGCCGTTTTCTTATGTGCATATTACGTAATATATGTGATTAGGCTTAATTAATCCCCAGTTGTCAGTTTTCTTTCCCATCTGTTGCATGTGCCACACAGTAAGGAGTCCAATGGGGAAACACTGCAACAGTAATTATCACTCACATGCAGACAATTCACTGTTGGTTACTTTCCCTTGTGAAACTCGTCCTTATTATTTATTGCTTTCAGATATTTATCTCATTAGAGGAGATAACTGATGATTGTACAATGATTGTACGATTGTACAATCTACAGAACGTGTTTGTCTGTCGTCTTACAAGCGTCCAAGCTCAAATTAAATGTGAGAAAATGTGTTTAAATTTACATGTTTTACCTTATTAGCGAGAAAGCTAGACATCCACATCCACTTTGTTTGGTCCGAGATACTAAGGTGTAAAAATGTGAACACTGATCACTGACAGGTCATGCGTCATCCATGTGCTTCAATTTGTAAGATACTCATACATCCACAGTGCCTCCATTTCCGTTTCTACATGTGTGTTTAAGAAACTATGCTAAATATTTCCTCCTGCTTCCGTTTACAGGAGGCACGGTTACCGTAGCAGAAGTAGTTCGACCTTAGTCACAAGGACTTTGTGGAACATCTGTGACTAACATCTGCGTCATCCTGAAAAAAAAAAACTACATAAGATGAGGACAACTGTGCACTAGGCGGCAGGTCAGAACTGTATGGGTATATGTAAATGTAAATGTACTTTTATTATACAGCCCTTTACAAAAGTCCTTTCGGTGTACCAAAGTGCTTTACAGCAGGTAATAAATAAAGAGAACAGTAAGTAAAAACAAACAAAATAAAAACAATAAAATACAACAAAATCGAATAAGATAAGATAAAAGTGTCATCATACTACTGGGTATTGAAAGCCATCCTAGATAAGTGGGTCCCAGGTCAGAAACAAGACGTATCTTGACGGGGAGCTGATTCCAGAGTCTGGGGGCGGCGACGGAAAAGGCTCGGTCATCCCAGTGTTTATAATTTAAACTGGGCACTTCCAGCAAAAGTTGAGTTATATGAGGAGACCACAGCTTAAATCAAATGTCTTGTTTGAAAGGCGCGATGTGATTGGTGTTTGTTTGGACCTACTGACGGCCCGGTGACATGGCACACATGACTTCTGAGTGCCACTTGATGCAATGTTAAAAAGTGACCGCGCTTTGATCCCAGCAGTAAAGATTCATAATGTGTTGTCGGTTAGTCATCTCCAGCATGCTACAGGACTAACGGCAAAGCGCAGGTGACTGCTTACAGACAGTGATCCATTACAACATCCTCTATTCAAGGTTGTGTTCTGATATCTTTCTGCATGACCTATAATGGATCCTCTCTGATGTTTTGTATTGCATTATCCTCATCTAGTTTAAACCTGAGGCCAGAGCTCCCAAGTTTCTAGTCTGACAACTTCTGTTTTCAGATTTGTTCTCAGAGTTTGGGGAGATTTGTGACCTCTTGAGCTGTCGCTAACAAGAAACGCTAATTAAATGACAAACATCTGCCAGTGCTGCAGAACATTAGGTTCTTTTCACCTGAAATGAATGTGACTAGTAATTAAAACAGAAACAAAATAGATATTTAAAAACGGCACAAAGGTATAAAAATAAGCTTTGAATGACATTTATATTATTTAAGTGTTGATATGACGAGGATATAACTCATTTTCGTAGCCTTACTTCACATCTGCAGCACAGTTCACATGCAAAAATCTCTGGACCCGCCGTCTTGGCATGCGTTAGAATATTGATCCGTTCTTCTCGATGACAACCAAGAGTCAGCTGTAACTGATCCAAACCAATTAGAGCACCAAGTTTCTTGATAGCCATCAGGAAACTTGTGAAAGCCAATAGTATCCGAGGACGCGCTCGTTTACTCGCGTGCACACAGACACAACTCTCTTAGCCGATGCGAGAAGCACTTCCATTGATAAATTATCTATAAGGATGGCTCAGGTCTGAGCACACAGGACGAAAGGATTGCAGGAGATCAGAGATTACAGGAGCACACGGACATGCACTTCAATATCGTGATGGGTAAGATTACTGTATCATAGATGGAAGAATTGTCCTATCTTTATTCAAGAGTGTAGATTTTCAGTTTAAGAGCATGATTTCTGCTTCTCGTGCTCAGATTTATTCTCCTCGTGCTCACAACAGAGAAACAGTAGGCGGTGTAGAGCAGAGTGACAGAGGGAGACCAAAGTGACTGCAAAGTGACTTCATAAGTACGATTTCTAATGAATGACAGGTTCCACTCAACTTTTCTGGAGGCTCTTTGCTTTGCTAAGTGGCACGCCTGAGGAAAATAAGGCTAAAATCTGCTTATTTTTAAATCACGAAGCCCAAGCCTATTCATTAACGTTTCAATAGGAGAATCAGCTGGTTACACAGATTCTATTACCATAACAGTAATTTATTAATTTAAAATCATAATATGACATGCAGCAAGAGTGCGGCAGCCGGGATGCGAACCGGCGTCCCAGGGTTCAAGATGCAATAGATAGTAGTGTACTTATCTATGCAACTGTCATAACACTGCTTTGCAACTAAGAGTATTTATAGTTTATAAAATATATCCCACTAATATAAAATTAGAACAAATCTAAACTACGATAACTCTTTTAAGATTAATTATACATAAATAAGCTGGCGTCTAGGTGACGATTCAAAAAGCTGGCTAGTATGGTAAACTGGTGTATTTTAAGATAGAAGCAGTTTTACAAACAGACCTTATACCCGCCCCTACGGAGAAGGAACGCGCCCAAGATTGGTCCACACTCTAGCTGTCTCCCTATTGGCTGGTGAACACATTAATTTAAGTTCAGGGAGGGACGTCCTTCAGTCTGAGCAGACGCCTCAACCTGAGAGGACGTGCTTGTCCTGAGTGCGAGCACTTTAGATCTGAGCGCGCAGACTTTAGATCGGAGCGCGCAGACTTTAGATCGGAGCGCGCAGACTTTAGATCTGAGCGCGCAGACTTTAGATCTGAGCGTGCAGACTTTAGATCGGAGCGCGCAGAGCTCTGATCTGAGGACGCAGACTTTGGATCTGAGCGTGCAGACTTTAGATCTGAGCGCGCAGACTTTAGATCTGAGCGTGCAGACTTTAGATCTGAGCGTGCACAAGGACACGTTTGAGTGCGAGCGAAATGTTTGCGTCCATGGAGAAAAACGTGAGCACAAGCATGTGATTTGTGAGTCCAAGCGCACATTTTTTAAAGAAAGCTGCAGAAATCTTGAGTGCGAGCACAAAATGTGAGCACGAGAAGCAGGAATCATGCTCTCAAACTGAAAATCTACACTCCTGAATAAAGATTGAATAACTTCCATAATCATATTCCTTCAATTTCATTTAAATGTAATGTTTTATGAATACAGTAAGAAAAAAAGGATAGTAAATTGGGAAACCCACCACCCACAGCGTTATCTGACATGTGTAACCACCTACAAGCAACATATGCCTCGACAGAGACACAAAAGGTGGATACAGAGAGAAAACAAATATAATCAACATGAACATAAACTGAGTTGAATTAACACAAAAAAACAACACATTATTCCAAACATGATACATAACATGTATGGTCACTGATGCTCAAAAATGTAACCCACCAAAAGTCTGACAGCTCCTGAAAAATATCGCAGTTCATTTCACATCCATTCCAGGCCTGGTGTCTGTCTTTCATGGACAAAGGGTTTGAGGGTACTGATATACCATGATCCAATTAGGCCAACATCATTTGATATGAAATCATTCTTGTTTATTAGAATCTAATCTAATTCCTTGAAGCAGGCCTTTTAGATCTGCAGTCATGTACCCTGCATGCTACAATATCATAAACACAAACGGCATTTTCTCATTTTTGAAAAGCACAAAACAAAAACTAGTGATTCGCTGCCAAAAACAGACTCACTCCGTCGTTGCCAAACACAAACTGTTTTTGGTACCTTATTCGTCCTTCCCATATGTTATGAAGGTCTGCTTTCACAAAACGTTTTCACGCTTACTAATATTATTACTCTTATAATAACTCTCTCAGACGATTGGCTACGATCTCCCACAACAATACATTTAACTAAGACTCTTGTGCGATCAGACACAGATCATTCCAGTGCAGCATAGGCATCCGCAGACAGAGGCAGACCACTGCGAGCCGCCGTCCATTATCATTGTTTTTGGCTGGTTTCACACGTCTCCAGGCACAAAATATGTTTACAGGGTCAATCACCTGCCACCTACTCAGTCTGAGTAATTGGAAATGACAACTGTTACATATTGCATTTCCAGTGGAGTGCAAATTCGGTTAGTGGTTCTGTGCTTCAGTAAATACTTATTGCATCAGCAGGGTCATTTTCACTTTACATAAGCAGCTGCTCAAATGACCTCGAGGTGTTGTTGCAATAAATTTACATTAAAAAAAAGAAGAAAAAAAAGCGTCTAGCCCATGAAAAAGCACAGAGAGACTCTTGACTGCCTGACATTTGGCTGACAGAACGCCCTATTTAGAAAAATACTATACTACTGAGCATGCTACATGACCAAACAAAAGAAACACTCGATACAGTATGATGCAGAAATATGGTCTTACATTAGGAGAAAAAATATACATTAGAAGAGCAGTCTGTCATATTCCACTGTTGCTGCTGTTGTCTCTGCTGTTGAATCTGTAAAAAGTAGTGCTGTCAGAATTAATGCGTTAGTTTTGTCGATTAATTTTAAACAATTAACACGATAAAAAAAAATGTACGCGGTTTTGTTTACTTCCAGTGGCGGCTGACCCATAACCTTTTTGAGCGCTGAATCGTACGTCGCGTCGCCGCCATTTTGGATGTGGCAAAGTCGAGCTTTGTTTCCCAGATATATCAGTGTGTGTGTGAATGGGTGTATAAGAGGCATTAACTTAAAGCCCTTAAAGAGACTGCGCCCTGGGCGGTCGCCCACATTGCCCATAGCTAAAACCGGCCCTGCTTGTATTAGTTTACGGGCAGATCTGCCACATCCAATATGGTGGACGCGTTAACGTATCGCAGCAACGGACCAACCTGCTCAGTGAGGCGTCTATGTATATGTCCATGATCTATCCTAACTAAGGGGGGGGTCTCTGGCGGAAAGATGGATAAGGACGGAACATTTCATTTTAAAAAGTTGCCCGACGGCTCGTTTGGCAAAAACAAGGTAATTTGCACAGTTTGCAAAGCCGAATTTAAATTCCACAGAAGTAACACGACTTTAACATATCACCTCAAAGCAAAACACCCTGTCTACACTATGGTAATGTGGCACTCGTCAGTATATTTCCTGATTCTGGCTTTTTTCTATTTGCGCTGTGCATATGTGCACCTTAAGCCAATAAAATGAATAGTGATTAATTAGAGAAATTTTCACGATTAATTAGTTTTTTTTTAACGATAGACAGCCCTAGTAAAAAGTAAATAATAAATATAGATAAATATTTGCAGGAGCTGGAGTGTTTCATAAATAAAAAAATGAAGGATTAACAAAATGCAAATTACAGAGCCATTTGCCTAAAAAAAAAAAGTGAGTGGTTCAATGCAGCGTTCACGTAAACTTTGGTACATGCTTGTTCAGCTTTTAAAATAATGAACACTAATCACAGAGATTGCATGTGTCGCTCAAATACCATTAACAGCCCTGCATGAAGTGAACAGCAGTACTACTTGTTTCAATTAGTACTGAAGTGCCATTAACAAAAGTAATGAGAAGTACTCAATTCTGGTCCATATGTACGGCAGGGTAAGAATGAAAACATTACTTTATTAATAAGAGAGTGTGAACTGATACATACAGAGGCAAACAAAACGTTTCATATTCATTGTTCACAGAAATGATGATGTCTAAAATTAATTTGATTACATATGCATTTTCAATTCTCGTGCGAGAGCTTTGCATAGAAGCTGCTGCCAGCAGAAGTGGGCATGTTTGAGATGGTTTAAGCACGCATGGATTAAACCGTGTCAATCATTTGATGCAAGTAAACAAGCTGAGACGCTGTAATAACACCGGCGTTGTGCGAGGCTATCTTAACGCCGCAGGTTATTTCATAAAAATAGAACCGAAAATTATGAAAATTGACAAAAAAAAAAAAAAAAAAACACTAAATGTGGGAGCAAACAAGAGATCCAACTTTACAGAACTTACTGGATCATAAGATGTCACGGGCTATTTTTATACTCGCTCCTCTGCACTGAACTGCAGTATGTGTCAGTGTTGTGAAATAGAGGACATAATTTCCCCGCTGCCTAATAGATAGTAAAGTCCTGCCACATGATATAATTTGCTGCTGAAACGAAAAAGCCTAACAGAGACATCTGGGTGGCCTGGTTGTCAGAGGAACATGTCATGTAACCATGTCATGTCTTAGATGTGAATTAAGACAGGGACCTTTATTGCATGTCATCCTCGTCTCTCTCTTTGTCCACTGTCATCCATCCAATTAAACAAAAAACGAGTGCATCACCTACACTTCTAAAGACGAGCAGAGCCCAAACAGATGATAAGATGATGTTGATATGGACACGGGTCGCTAAACTGCCCTAACAGATGCCTGCATGTCTGGAGGAATGTGACCTGAATTTCTTTTTTCAGTCCATTCATGCTGCAGGATGAAAAATGCAAGATCAAATAAGGAATTTCTGAAGTGGAGGAATTATATTATCGCCACCCGTGGTGAGCAGAACTCAATGTTCTCTTATTACAGGCGTTTGATTTCTGTCATACATAAAGTCTGAACGTGCCGCATGTTCACTTATAAATAAAAATGAACTTTATTACAACAAAAGGACTTTCGTTAGGATAATAACAATCATGGACTGATCACTCACAAGTTATCCCTCGCTATGACGCGGTTAATCTGAACGCACATTGTGTTCTGCGTCCTAAATTGGCTAAGGGAGAACCACACATGTGTTCTGCGTCATGATTAACTAAGGGAGTACTGTACAAAATGTGTGTAAAAGGTGTATAAAAGTGTGTGGTTAGGGGGTTTTACAGCCTTAAAACTTGTATAATAATTGTAAAACTTACTTTTAGGATTATTTTTAGAACGTATTCTCCGCGATAAACGAGGGAACACTGTACTCACTAGAACAAGAGTTAAATACGTATTTTGCATTTCAGGTTTCTACGTGAAAACGAGGAAAAGGACAGTATGATTTGAAGTTGTGGTATACAAGAATGGTTTGTAAGAAATATGAGATTATGAAATATGTAAAAGAAGAAGAGTGCAGACTGTTAAATAGATACACATCTTATCTAATGATTCAACAGCAGCGATTAATGTTAACAGTGTAACAGGATGAACTACAGTATATCTGAGGGTGGACGAGGTCACAGCAACCTCTCAGCTGAATCCATGCATGTCGAGATTTTACATCGAGAGCGGAGCTGAGTCAGAGAGCGGCGTGAGATCCAGCTCCCCTGGTAACGTTCACTGTTTGGTAGGAACAGGAAATTTCATGAGGCATGTAGCATCAGTGTGTTAACTTAGAGCACGGCTGAAAAAAGTTTTTACAAGGATTTATTATTTTACACTTTGTTTTATTAATTGTTCCACCTCTGTCTCCAAAAATAAGTTTCATTTCACGTGTTGTGTACGCAGTCGTGTTCCTGAACGACTCACCACCATTCAAAATACTTCACTCATAACTAAACTGTGGAAACTAACTTGTCATCTTCAACCTGTCTATGAAGTATTCTTTGCATATTATGTACTGCTTCAAGTCTTTATACCTAAGAACAGACTCAGCTCATGCAACACACCCTAAAATGCAAATGCAAATGTTTCCCTCTATGTTTTTTTTTTTTGCATTCAAACAGGCACTGCTGGTCAAACACAGATGGAAAAAAAAGAAACTAATTTATGCAAATGTTTAAGTTGTTAGCAGTCTAATGAATTTTAATGCAGGTTATCAATTCCAGAGCAAGCAATTCACATAAAATAAGAGGCTTTGCCTTACTGAGCTGTGGTCTTCTGTGAAGCTATCAGTCAGAGAGGATATTAACAGAGCATGGGAAACCTCTTTCATCAGACTGTGTGTGAATAAACACGACGAAGGTCATCTGCTCGTCTTTCTTTTAAACTGTCGTACTATCTTTAATGACTTTGTGCATTATTTTTTAAACAATTAATGGATTGTAATTATCGATAACATGAAAATATACAATCTATTCATATGAATTAGCCGGCGATCACGATACTTTGATGTAACGGGTATAAAGGGGAGAAAACAAAACATTAAACGCTGCAGCTGTTTCAGCTCCGATCTGTCTGTAGATATAGAACTCTGCAGAAAGGACTCCCTGAAGCGTGAAAACAAGCAAACAATAAGTCATTTTCCAAACAGAAAGCACCGACTACTTACTTTAATTAACTTCATTTTTTCCCCCATCTACTCATGAAGGCCACAAGGGAAGTCAAAGTATTTCTTGTTTACCTAGTAAAGATCAAATTCATGTAAAATAGGAAAATGTGTGTTATGGTGCAGTGGTCCAGAATATTCAATGTAAATAAAGCTGCCGACCACTTAATCCCAGAGGAAAATGAAAAGTGACTGAACTGCAGTCGAATGGGCCCTGGAGTTGTGACTACGCATGATTATCAAGTGTGATTGAGAAAACGTGTTATTGGCCTTGGGATAGGCTCCATAATTTATGTGGATTAATTATCTATCAGGTTTGTAATGGGAACGATCACTTAATGTTAGTGTAATAAAATGGAAAATCACTTAAATCTTTAGCTTGGGAGTTTAGTAAGGGTAGAGGTGACGTCCTCACCACCGTGCTGTTGATAAAATAGATAGACTTTATATTTTATATAAGGGCATAGCCACAGCACAAGCAAATCTTATTAAAATGTCATCTGAGGTAAAGGAATTTTGTCCATGTGTTATTAGTCTCCTGACCTCCATCCTTTAATCCAACCACTCTTCCAAATAAAAGACTAAAGCCGGATGGACAACAGAGCATCAAGTGCTTTTCTCTATGATTTTACAAGCCCAGCAAATTAAGTTTATGTGACAATATTTGAATTACTTAATATTATTTTCTGCAAAATGCCTTCTGTGACAGCAGGCATGAGCATACATGATTGGAGTGACTATTTAGCGTAATGCAAGACAGCAACACCCTTGGGTGAAATCATTTCTGAGCGTGGTCAGACGTATCTCACGCTATGATCTAATGGCGGAGCTGCAAAACGCTGATGAGTCACATGTTCTCTGAGATTTATCACTCCCCTTTTGTTTGGAGGTTATCCCGCTGACGCACAGCCTGATAAAAAAGAATGTGAGGAGTGATTGAGACACAAATGCTTCTTCTGCTCCTGACACAGCGCTCGTCATCACGATCTAGTCTCTCCTACTCTTCTCTGCAGACATCTTGTCAGTTTTATGTCTCTTGAATTAAGCAGCGACGTCGGGTACGACGTCTTTGTCATGCACTCTAGATAATGAAGCCAGGACAGCTGATTGTGCTGAATTAAAACATAACTATGGGACATAGTATTAATCGATGAGGAATGCAGTGAGTTCATTCCTCTTGACAATGTCCACAAAGATTTCTTCCTTCATTTGTTTAGTGCGGCTATGCAAATAATTGTATTTGTTCTTTTTGAAAGTGCAGTTTCGCCCGGTCCTGTCCCATCCTTTCTCAGAGAAGATGACCTTTTGCTGTATGCAAAGCCATTCATCTGTAGCGCCCTGCTCTGACACGAGAGCCGAATGATAATGCATTGACGCTGTCGAGCAGAACCTTTTATAATAAAGTTGAGCCACCGTGCAGCTATGACTCAAGGGTCCAAGTTTTTTTATGTTGCATTTAACTTGTATGTAACTATAACATTAATTAACATGTTAGGGGTTAGAGTTAGGCTAAATGTGATGTCAGCAGCAAGTGGCTACTTCCAATCATGGGCTAAAGCTAGGCCAAAACATTTAGGAAGTACTGTGAAGTGCACGGTCACTGATGGCTACCAGAAACTATAGAACAACTGTATATTTAATAAGTATATAAGTATTTAGGCAAGTCAGGCCAAAAATGATTAAATTTACTGAAGCATGTTGGCAAAAGCCCAAAGGTTGTTTAAAATGCACTATTATTATTACCGTATTTTCCGGACTATAGGAATTATTTGCACCCCCTCATCATGGAAAGCACACGAAGAAGTTCGTATGATGCAGCTTTTAAGTTGAAGTCCGTCGATCTGGCTATCCGGGAAAGAAACAGAGCTGCTGCACGTGAGCTTGGCGTTACTGCCGTGTTACAGGCACTGTTCGGAAACAATCAGTTCAGGTATATAAATAAACATTTACGCTACAAAATCTCTGTGCATACGGTAAATATCTCATTTCTCAACCTGGATATTGGTGGCTTATATTCAGGTGCGCTCTATAGTCTGGAAAAGACACTATTATTATTATTATTGAGCTGTTGACCAGTCTTTTGAGTCAGCTAGGCTTCGCTTGTCTGAGGCATGTTTCTAGCTCATGAAAGGAAACACCCCACAAAGTCTTTATTTGGAAAGTCATTGCTCTGAACGGAAAAGATGCCACTGACCACAAGCCGCAAGCCAGCTACAGTGCAGCCTAATGGGTGAAGTCACACCATGCTGTGTCCGCTTTCATACGCACGGTCTACGGTCAACAGGAGCCGCACTTAAAAAAAACAATGTTCACGTTGTCTTTCATTTGACATAGATCTTACAGACACACGTCATGCAGCGCTGGACCTTTTGATACACTGTTGTTGTTCACACAAAGTCAAGTCCTCTGCGCCTTATGAAAACTGTTCTTAATAAGGACACAGAAGGTGCCATTATTGCTCAATCTGATGGATGAGCTGTTGGCTGGAATGTGAAACCGCCCTGGCCCCCGCTTTGGTTCAAGAAAGTGCTATTCCTCGAGGGGGGACACGCTTTGATTGAAGTATTTACGACAGGACAGAAATGTGATGGCACAGAGAATGTGGGTGACAGTGACGCATGACTGAACAGATTACTGTGTACAGACTCCGGAGCGGCCCTTTGAATTGCGATGCCTCCCTTTATTGTGTTGAGGTTAAAAGGCTCACCTATCAGGGAGCTGCATTATTCCACATCCTGCTCTTTTTGATCTAGCAGTCCACTGAACAGAGACTATGTCAGCAAAGCTCGAGGATCCCCGAAAGACACTTTGGTAAAACTAAAAAATGCACTATGACAGGACACTGACCAAGACTGATGGAAAGATAGTTTCTCTAAAATCTAGACGTCTTCTGGTGCATGATAAAATATGCCTGCCTCAAGCTCTCATTATTTTGCACAACCACCAAAAGTCTGTTCATTTAATATCCTGTAGCCAGCGCAGCGGAGTGCTCTCCCCTGTACAAAAGCAGGAGATACTGCTTAATGCAATACAGCACTTTGAGCCAATGCAGATGACTACTTGAATAAGTGCAGTTTCTCCATCTCTGTGGTTAATATTAATCATGATGAGTAGCTTTGCTGTTCTTGGTAAAGCAAACAGAAAAAGGAAAAATCTCACTGCATTAGTTCCTTCAACTCAAAACGCAGCATATTCATCTTCATCTTACCTTGTGCTTTTAGATTTTAGATGATTTAATGAAGAATAATGATTCACTGATATCAAAGAGAAAAGGGCAGGAGCTGATCGAGGGACACTGGTGACATTTCACGGTAGGGCTGGGTATCGATTAAAATTCCAAGAATCGATTCGATTCCGATTCTCAAGACTGAGAATCGATTATCATAATCCAATCGGATCTCGATTCGGGTTAGTGTTATTAAAACCAAATCTTTGCAAATGTAACCCAAGACCGCCGCAGTTATTTTAAGAGAACGTACAGAAGTGGCTGGTAGTTGTAGAGTTTTCCTTGAGTGTTCTTTTGTCTGTAGTTTTATTATATTTCCAGTGAGTTTCCATTTTTCCCACGTTATTGAACGCATCATAGTCATTCCAACGGCCATTGAACGCACCTCGCATGTGTGACCGGGGTAGTTTAGTTTAAACACGGTGCACGCCTGTTTCAATTCAATGACGTGACTAGTGGGGTTAAAACTTTAATTTAATTTAATCGATCTTTGGTTGTACGAATCGATCTTAAGGAATTAATATGCAAATCGATTCAGAATCGGAAAATAGATTTTTTTAACACAGGCTTCATGTTCCTCAATGTAACCGTAGAAATCTGTAACCGATGTGCACTCCTGCACCAAAAAGTCCTACAAAGACACGTTTCACATGCAGAGTCCAACGCAGTTTGCACACAACGAAATACAGCAAATAAGCTGCATGGTCAGTAAAGATTTATGACCCGCACATGTTTTTTGCTAAACATGATAAATCCCTTTTATTATATTCGAAACGTAGAAAGCAAACTTCAGACTTGAGAGTCAGAGGGAAAAGGAGAAAAAGCACAAAAGGCCTGTCCTCTGACTGCAACATTCAATACTTCGCTGTCACGCCTCCTTGCCTCGAGTTCACGCACTCGCTTCATGTTAACAGGTGTAATTCCATCCAGCAGATTTTCTGTGAAATCTGACCCGGTGACACAGTGTAAAAATCACAAGGAGAGGAAGCTGGTCCTCTCGCTGCCGCTCAGTTTATATCGCTTAAACTGAATATAGTAATTATTTATTAGTGCTGAATTACATCCGGCTTGCATACGTATGGTAACAGAGTCAGGACGGATTTATGAAAACATCTGTTAGTCTCTGACAGGACGCAGATATCCAACATTTGAGGTCCAAGCACAGCCCGTCCTCATTAACACACAATACAAGACAAGAGACTAAGTACTTTCTGACGTTACATTAGTTTCATCATTTACAATGACACTGGGTCATTACTGACTGATTGGCTGTCCTGTCCATTAGTGACAAGACAAATGGACTCAGCGTTTTTCATTTCAACGTCTCATTTATGAAGACGCCTCTCTGCTTCGTTTCAAGTGTCACGAAGATGTGTACAAATATGCGGCTTCCCCCTCCCGTCTTCAGGAATACAAGTGCACCTCTTGTGGATTTCACACAGCTGCGGACACGTATCCGTCTATTCCGTTTTTCAAGGATAGTTGATGTACATATCAGTGTCAGGGCGTAATTCCTGTTGTCAGTCTCAGCTGTTGCTATCAGTTTATGTCCTGTGAAAATGAAATGGTTACCTGAGCCGATCACCACTGCTTACGTTGATTGTACACACTGTTCAGGCAGCTGTGAAGTCATCTCTTTCTCTTACTGCAGGGCATCATTTAAATACACTGACAGTAATGAAAGGGGGGGCCTGCGGGGAGTAGCGAGCATTTTCAGTATTCACCAAGGCCACACACATTCTTGACTTTACAGCTTTTATTTGCTGTGCAGCATGAGCTCGTTCCTGACATTGCTTTTCGGTGTAGCCATGGCTGCTGTATTAATATTTTGTAAAATAGAACAAAATAAATTATTGGGTCCGAGTCAGACTCAGCAGGATGAATTTATAGGCTCCATGGCAACTGATTTATCAAATGGACAAGCATGTCTGGCTGACCTGCTTCCTTTTGCGAGCCCTCTATAAAAATAATACCATGTGCAGCTACTCTTACACAGTCATATACCATCAGTCTGCGATGTCCGCTGCATTTCAGCACTTATTTTGTGATGAACTGTCGTAATTTACTTTCGGTTACTGATCTCGTACATTTTCCCAGACTGCTGACGACTTCCAGTGAACTTGTTGCTTCCCCGCCGTGGGCGTTTGTGTGTAGGTGGTGATAGTGATAGCAGTAGCGACAGTGACAGTGAGAGCAAGAGATCAAAATTTATTTATTTTATTTTTTCCAGTGGAGGAAAAAGTAAGAGTCGAATCCCTTACTCAAACCGTATCATGTCTTATGTCTGTGTTGCATTACGGTCTACTGAAGCTACTGTCAGCAGAGAAATGGTGCCGAGGACTTCCTTCCTGAATGACAGCTGGACATCAGTGACACTAAAGAGAGGACCTCACTATTAGATTCAATCTGCATTGATTATTAGTGTAAAACTTGTTTGGTCAGTTATTCCTCAATCTAAAAACAGTGTTTCCAACCAGAGATGTATAGTAACAAAGTGGAACTACTGAAGTACTAAAATGCAGTATCTGTGTTATTTTTTTCCCCAACTTCCACTTTTACTGCACTACATATTTTTGATGAATTTAATACTTTTACTCCGATACATTTTTCATGTGCTGAGTCGTTACTCGTTACTATTGTAGCGTCCAGCCGGACACGTGATGAATGACGAGGCGATATTCAACAAACTGCATTTATTGCTGAACGGTTTGGTTCCAGGACTCGGTGACTGTCGACCGGAACCACGACAAAAAACCAACTGAACAGTCCCGGCCTCACATCAACCTCGCTCGTGCGCCGTACGTCATACACCTGACTCACCCAGGTGCGCCCTCTCACCTGCTGCCCCGCCCCCTCGCTCTCGCATTCATTCAGACGCATTCACAGACCATGGGAAATCACAGAACTCTACCATGAACATTGTAACACTGTAACATCAATAAATATTTGAAATAATATAAACAACAGTACTTTTACTTTCAGTACTTGAGTAGCAATTGTTTACATACTTCTACTTGCAATACTTAAGTACAAAACATTTTGAATACTTTAGTACTTTTACTTAAGTATGGTGTTTAAAGAACACTTCAACTTCTACTCAAGTCAGTTTTTTGATATAGCACTTGTACTTCTACTCTGCTCCTTTACTCCAGTACTTTATACATCTCTGTAAAGAGGATATCATAAATATTTCTACGTTAACAATGGATCATATGATTGTGTACACGCTGGCAGTGATGGACCCATGGAGAATTATCACCTGGCTCCAGAGTGCAACTCAATATCTTTTAAGCTTGTTGTTTTGGTTGTAGCTGCTACAGGCAGCTGTTCTCAGCTCTTAAAAAACTCATTGTATCCTAAACACAGATCAGCAGACAGAGAGACGAGACTACCCGGTGAACATAGGGGAACATTTAGGAACAAAGGAGTCAGTTATTCCTCTCAGGAGCTAAAAGGAGAGTTGATACTGGACTTACTATTACCTGAAATATTCCAAATCAATACTATATTGCTCAATATTTGCCGGGTGTGCATGTAAGAAACTGTTTGCTGAGTCATTATTGTGTTTAGAACTTCGTTCTGTTGACCAAAATGTGAATTACTGTTATTATGTGCTGTGAGTAGCCGTGATAACGCGGTGTTAAGAGAGTCAAGTACCTTGGTTTAATTTCACCCCGTTGCCAAGCATCCACACTGCTGCGGTAGATGCATATCTTTTTCCAGGGAGGCGACGGACCTGAACAGAAAGTAACAAACATTCATTGATCAAGAGGTTTTCACAGAAGTTTGATGTTACAGTATAGTACATATATACTGTGCTTATGGCTCCTGTCTGGTTCCATCAGATCTGGGGAGGAAACTAAAAGATAATACAATCTGTCATGTTACCTTACGACTTGTCAAAATTCTCTTTTTTCCTTTCCATTTCTCACAATGTGACAAGCTGACAGTGATATTTCTGGCCCAGAGACATATCTGCATGTAATTGGTTCCTCACCTCTCACCTAATGGGAGGTGTGAGCTGTTCTGCTACCACATGCTCACAAGTTTAAGGTGAGATACTGCGGGTCAGAAGCACTTAATGTCCTCAGATTTAAAGCACGGGGTCCAGCTGCTTATTATCTGTCGACAGCGAGGCAACAATGTGAGTGACGGACAGTGATTGGATTGGACTTTACTTCATTAGTTATTTAGGTTCATAACTAACAACAACAGTATTAGTCATACAGATATTAATAAGCCTGTATATAAAGAAGAAATATAGTATGTAACAGAAAATACACAGTTTATATTTTACAAACCGCAGCTTCACTTTTAATCCAATTATAAGTTCAGTCTTATCTGGCTATAGCTGGGATTGGTTTTGATTCAGAGGCAGGGAAATTCAGCAGATGTTTCCTCCTCTCCTTTTTCATTAGACTGAATTCTTGCGAGCACAGAGACAGGCAGCAGAGAGAGACAGGGGAAATGCATTACCGCTGCAAGATGAGTCTTCAAAATATATCCAGTTAGGGTTTCCTGTGTGGGATACCTAGTCACGTTCTGTCTGCAGAATTAGTTCTGAAAAGTCGGGAGTAGGGACCGAGATCTGATCAGACCTTAGGCGAATGGATGTGAATGGGTGTTCTACTCTTATTCCTACTCTCAAGGATTGAATAATGCATTAGCTCTCAACAGGATGATATCCACAGTGTGCCAAAGTCATGTCTGGTGGGGCTACAGGCCTGATTCAGCCTGGGTGAATGTCACTGGTTGCTTATCGGAGTGATATCTACATTTAGTGAGCTGCAGATTAAGATTTGGAGTTTTAAGATTTATCTTGTATGTTTAGTAAAAACAATATTTCAGCTGACAACAGGGATTGCAACCCGATAACAACAAAACCAAACCTCTTGAATTTGTAACTCGTACTAAAAATAGACAGAAATAAAACTGAAATAGTTTTTAAAATCTAGTTGGATAACTGCAGCCTCACCACCAGATGCAACAAAATCCGACAAACTCAACCTTAATTTAAGTTTTTGTTCATCACCAGAGGTCACGATGTACTGCGCTCCCCGCTGTGCTTTAGAGACGGCAATCTCCATCTCATCTCTTTGTAACCGCTGTCTTTAAGGACAAATGACCCTGCTCTCCTCTCCTGACACAAAACTTTACTTTAAAATTCATAAAATAATACAAATTTACACCTATCTGGCCTGTATGGAAGTGTTTTAATTCAGTTTTAATCATAGTTTTGCTGAGTTTATTATCTTTAACCCACTTTCTTAAACACACTCTTATTATAAAACGTATATGTTTTATTTTCTGCTAATTGCAAAACACTTTGCTGCTGTAGCTGCTTACAATTAATAAAATATTCAAGATGCAATGTTTATTTATGAATGCTTCATTATATACATCAAAACTGACTTAAATAAATACTGAAATTAAATAAATGTAAGCGTGTAAAAGCAAGAACAGCACTGTATCCTGTAGAAAATACATTTTAAAGTGGAGTCCACGTCTTACAAATGTTTTACAATGACGAGACACGATAACAGCACAGCGGATGAATATTTGCTAGAGGTGTGTTTGACACAAAAACCGTCGCCAGCAAAACGATTATAGTATCAGTAAATTCAGGAATTTTAACTAGCTGTTGTCCACATGTGATAACAAATACAAAAAAAAAACTCTGGCTGAAGGCATTTTGTCTTCCCTAGCATCCTGCCAGTTTTGTTCCACTGCCCATTTGTCAACAGTGATGTCCAATCGCTCAGTGCCAGGCGGGCAAATCAGCACCTTGTCACTTTCGAAATGACAATTTGAGTCTCAGTCAAGTCTGCAGCCGGTTTGTGCCTTACAGCCACTCGCTGCAGCTACAAAAAACAAGCACTAAAAATAAAGCCAGCCGCTCTGAAAGCACGAGGCTTGCATGCAATCTACAAAACTGGCCATATTAGAGCTCAAAGGTGACTTTGAGACTGAAGACGTTTCTCTTCATTTATCAGAAGCCGGTAATGCAAAGTTAAATCGGAAGACTGACAAACCTCAGTGGGAGCGTGACAAAATGTCAGTTTCATCTCATAGTGGAATAATCTGAAAGCTAGAGGACCTGTCATGGTCAATCAGCCATGTAATATGAGTAATCTAAAATGAATATGGTGCCCCCACAAGTTGAACACATACACTATTTTACACGATGCAAACCCAGACACAGAGCAGAGCTCATAGCCGCAATTAACGTTAAAGCAACCCTTTGATTGCCGTATCAGTCATCCTTCAAAGTATTTCCGTCACTTTTAGGTTGCCGAGCTCTGTGATTGTGATCATAACTTGTAAATATTCCAACGCGCTGATGTAAACACATTGAGTTAAGTCAGAATTAATAGACAGTTTCACGGCGGGAGGATAGATTCAAAACGTGGACGCTAAAGTCTGTTATCTTGACGACTGAAAATGTGCAATTACCTCGCGGCACAGTTTCTGATCGCCTGACAGCTCTCTCATTAAAAAAAAAAAGCCTTTGGATGTTCTGTATACTGCAAAGAAACATTTCAACACTTATTTCACGTGAAATGTGTTAATAAGGAACTATAGTGCAACGATATCCAGAATCCTGCACGACCAAAAAAAACAAACTGCTACGCTCTCTTTTATTTTTCATCAGTATGAGTATGAATAAAAAGAAGATCTTCCTTCAGACTGAAATTCAGATGTATAGCTTTCCCTCCACCTCCTATGTATTCATGTATACATGTATTCATTGTAATATTTCTTTAGCAGCTGGTGTCCATGCGGCGCTCTGTGATGCGATGGAAATACAGTGGGTGTCGGTTTTTTTTTTACCACCTACAGCCTGCTCTTACTTTCATGAGCGGTCTCATTTTTGTTAACTGAACACACTTAAGCTCCCACTCCACATCAGGTCCGACTCTCTCTTGACCGCTTTCTAGTTTTTAACGCTTCCTCCTCTTCTAACCGAAAGTTAGAAATAATCTATTCGCAACTCAAAGCTGCATAGAAATCTAGTCTACCAATTTCACATGTCAGGAGTTTAACAGTATCCTCGCACGGTGTGGCAATTTAGTCGATCAAATAAAAAAAAATTGCAGTTAAACAAACGGCGACCGTCCTTTCTAGCCAATTTGTAGCCCTCTGACAAATATGCATGATCATAGCACTGCCACAGAAACGACTTGAAAACCAGCACTTATCTTAGGAAATCATGCAAATCACTGCAAACTCAGAAATGTCTCAGATTTTTGTTCGCCGCAGTTTTGTAACTTTCCTCGCTGATAAGCAATTAAGGTAACGCCGTACGTGAGAAGTCAAATAAAGCCTGCCAACCCCCCTGCCGTCCGCTTTGCTAAGCACTCAGTGGAGATGGTTGATCCAGTCACAACACGAGAACTGAAGGCTGTCTTGGGGTAAAAGGTGAGAGCTTTGAATATTTCACCTGAAATTAGATTTATGTAAATGCAAAAACTGGTGCCAAACACTCTGCCGGGCTGTTTATTCATCAAGTGAATTGGCTGGAAATGAATGATGACTTGTGTTCTGGCAGTAAACGTGCTCCTTCAAACATACCAGATGATTGATCGGCTCACTCCCACTTTATTTGATTACTTTTGTTCAGGGAGGGACATTCGAGTTCTTCCCCCTCCTGAAATTTAAAAAAGAAAACGTTGGATTAATTCTGTGAAGCACTGAGACGACCACCTGCGCTTTCCACACGTTCAGATTGTACTTGTGATGGTGGGTGGTGCAGCATGTGACGGTGCGGTATGGTTACAGTTTCCTATCATGACACTACAAAAATATAAAAAGACATCGTGTACTCAGAACATGATTCTACCACTTTACAATGTGAGGGACCTGATTTTTATGTTTATGTCCTCCAAACAGAAGCCTACATGTGTTTTAGTAGTGTAACATAATGTGGGTTATAAAAGGATATATGAATTCAGAACCTGTACATGAAGGACTAAGATGTTGGCGTCTCAAGGCTTTGGTGCAACAGTCCGTGTGGAGAGCTATCAGCTATCACCTCGCAACAATTTAGTTTTTTTTATCTGCATTCATATGCAGTTATCTCTTTATAGAGATGATCAGAAATGTGTCTTGCTAATCGGACTGCAGACGACGTCTTGGCCCGGATAGATAGATATATTGTTGTTACAAAATGATAAATGGACTGTACTTATATAGGGGCTTTCTAGTCTTCCGACCACTCAAAGCGCTCTACACTACATATCTTATTCACACACATTCATACACTGATGGCATTGGCTACCGTGCAAGGTGCCAACTGTTCATCAGTTTAAGTTTAAGGGGCTACCCATTCATACACCGATGGCACAGCCTTCCAGCATCTTGGTATCTTGCCCAAGGACACTTCGGCATGGAGACCGGAGGAGCCAGGGATTGAACCGCCGTTCATCTGATTAGTGGACGACCCGCACTGCCTGTGAGCCACAGCCGCCCCAACAAAAGCTGATGGGAGATGAGATTAATCGGTTCATGTAATAAAATGTGGCATTTATTTGGCAAATAATTAAATGTGTTTGAGGGAGAGTATGTTAGCATATTTCAAGGAATTTAAGAATTTCATAAAAATTGGTTTACTAGAACTTAAACTTTTATGATACGTCGTCTAAATTCAAATCTGTGGTTTATTCTAGTTTTAGTTATTTAGTGGGTTCACATTGCTAAGTCATAAAGTAGCTGTATCATAAGACAAATGATCTTTCATTAGTCTAACACTTTTCTCCTCAACATAATGTGGTAACAGATAAATTCACATTATTTATATCATACTCCCATCATCTAGATTTTGCTGACTTTCTCAAAAAGACAAGGGAGCCTTATTAAAAAAAGAAAATGATCTGATGTGATACTGCCCCCTGAAATATAGTTTATAATGAAAGGAAATTATTTTGGGTGGAAGAAGAGTGACAGCTGTGAGTAACTCTACTCTCGGAGTGAAACGATCCATCAATGTGGATCACTCGTGCAAAGCGAAAACATCGTCGTCATCGCACGTCTCTGTCACTGAATCCGTACAAACGCACCTCCCTTCTTAAACACCGGAACAGTACCGGTGCCAGGCGGATACCGGCAAGCAGCCAAGAAAAAGATGTTGAGGATATTTAGTCAATCAGCAGCGTGGACAGATTTCAGAGAAAACACATGCAAAGCACATCTGCAAACAACGCCGTCACAAGATAAAATACTGAAAGAGAAACACGGCTTTGACCCTCGTGTTATCGTTCACAGGTCAGACGCCGCCTGCTCGCCGGCTTCAACATCAGAAACTAAAACCACAACTCCAAAAAAAGGCATCACAGCTGCCATTTCATATTTAATCTGCAAATACACGGAGGATCGGGGGAGGTGATTAGACTGTTTCTCATTTAAACTTCCAGAAGAGTTGAGTAATACGACTGTCAGATCATATTTTAGTTACTTTGTGAGTTGGTATGAATGAACCTGATTGTGATAAATGGGTATATGGTATCATCTCGAATCACAGACACCTGACATGAATCAAATTCAGTGGGATGTCAATATCATATCATTGTCCAGAGAATCAATATAATATCATATTGTGATGAAACTTGTGAGTTTAAGCAACGATCACAGCTGATGTTGAGAACATTGCTTTTATATATCATACCTACAACGATTAATACAATTTAAACACAGTTATAAGTGTGAGATATGTGGTGAAGTAATCTGATTACAGAGGGCATGTAGGGTATCGGATATGTATTTGCATGTCAGAAACTCACCTGAGCAAGTGGACAGGATGTTATCCATCAACACAAAATGTCACCTGCACCGAAAACACACACACACACACACACACACACACACACACACACACACACACACACACACACACACACACACACACACACACACACACAGCTCATGTCAACAGTTGCAATATAGAAATATGAGCAGAGTGAAGTTACCACAGTTTTTTGTTTCAGTAAGTTTGCAGCCGTGCATCACCTGGTGTCTGTGTCTCATCACGCATGCGTCAGGTGACTTGTCTCGCTACGTTAAATCAACGTTAACGCCGCTCACCTGTTCCTTCACGTTTAACGACACGTACTGATGTTATAAAAAAAAAAAATCCAAAATCCTCAAAGACTCCAAACATCTGGATGCTTGGTGATTTTTTTTTTTTTGCACCCTGCACACCTGTTTTCCTAATCCAAACAAAGATGGCAGCTGGAAGTGACGCCACCTGTACGACCAGCCAATAAAATAAAAATACATTTAAATTTTAATCTGTAATATTTTATTATTATTTTATATTTCACTTCAGCATACAAGATAAGGGGATTTTCATTTGGATTAAAAAATAGATTAAAATTTTTGAATTTTAGTTTAGTGACAGACAGACAGACAGACAGACAGACAGACAGACAGACAGACAGACAGACAGACAGACAGACAGACAGACAGACAGATAGATAGATAGATAGATAGATAGATAGATAGATAGATAGATAGATAGATAGATAGATAGATAGATACTTTATTGAGATAGATAGATAGATAGATAGATAGATAGATAGATAGATAGATAGATAGATAGATAGATAGATAGATAGATAGATAGATAGATGGATGGATGGATGGATGGATGGATGGATGGATGGATGGATGGATGGATGGATAGATAGATAGATAGATAGATAGATAGATAGATAGATAGATAGATAGATAGATAGATAGATAGATAGATAGATAGATAGATAGATAGATAGATAGATAGATAGATAGATAGATAGATAGATAGATAGTACAGCGTGGTGCTCTGATGAATTTCCATTTTATTCAACAGGCTGTAAAAACACGAGAGTCATGTAATAGCTTTCGAGTTGAATTACATAACAGGTCTTTATCCATTTCTATTTCTACATTTAGAGAGAGAGACACGCCCTCACTAACCCAAAATATATTAAAGTTTGAAAATTGGCCAACAGATATTTGTCTCTTTACGATAAATGATTTGATCTCATGGCTGCTTTGTGATGGTACCTCAGGTCAGCGTCTTCATCTCGGCACAGAGAGAACATCTTTGATGTTTACAGTGTCGTGCTCGGCTCCAGCAGACGTGAGGATTCATAGACCCCTTTGTGGCATGGATAAAGTCTCCTAGAACTGGAACTTTCTGGCCTTAATGAGGCCAGTCTCACAGTGTATGAGCGAGAAGCATACTTGATCTCCCATCACATCACACTTGTGTGTGATCATGCACATCAGAGTGGAGAGATACTCTAAAGAAGCACTGGAGCCAAGTCGCACTGCTTGATGTGCCTGTTATGGCTGTGGTAAGGAGGTAATCCTTATATACCACCCAGACTGAGAGGGACGGTGGCTCCATGTTTTCATTGCATGCTTCATAATGTCATTACATCAATATTCAATTTACAAAAACCAAACTGCAACGCTGCAATCGTTGTATTTAAAGTGACGTTTGCTTGATTCAGTCGTGACAAACTGTGTGAGGGATAACAGGAGGATTTTCTCCATCAGCAGGCTATAGTATGTAGTTATGTCATTACCATGCATTTATTCAGTACCAGGTGTTTCAGGGCTTCAGCGAGGAGCTCAAATGAGAATAGCATTTCTGTCCCTTGGAGCCAGGCTCATTAAAACATCACTGTTAAACTGGAGAGAGCCACCAGACAGGCCCACAGCCCTGGTACAGGCCTGTGTGTGGCCTGCCGTGTGCTTGTTGTTGTTGTTGTGCCTTATATCCTTAAAAAACTAACTAATTCTCATCTGCACAGCATAGTGATGCAGCCGAAGAAGGACACTGAGTATTTATCTATGGACGCTAAAAACTCATTTTGGATGAATCTGTTATTACACCAATCAGGGTCAAAACTGATAGTGTTCATTTAACGGAAATTACTGTCTTAATACATTTTACAATAAGTGCCCGCAAGCTTTATATTATTAGGTTTTTATAAAACACCATGGACCTCGATATAAGATATTACTGATACGCTTTATCTGGAAATAATATTGACTTGATAGAACAACCCGATGTTAATTACATTTCTTGACTTAGCTTGCAATGAATCTCACAATAATTTTTTCTACATTCAACAAATGAAATCCAAGAAAAGAGGACCGAATCAACACACATGCTGCGTGCTTATAATAAATGCATGTATATAACTATGTTTAACTCGGCTCAGATGGAATGACAGGGCAGAAAATAGGCTTGTCAAGGTGAATGACACCTCATATTTCCACGTATAATTCACAGCAAATAAGCACCTGATGCTTCGCTGGAAATGAAGACAAAGTGCCTCGGTCCCTGTCATTTCAACATTTACATTTTCTTCTTTTTCCACATCGTATCACAGAAACATTCGAGTGGTCTGCCGTCTAATTACATCACATTAGAACATCACATGCTCTCTCTTGAAGACTAAGCACACAGATAAAAGAAAGATGTTTTTATTTGGATGATATCTTCCCAGCAAATGTAGCGTCGTGGGCTTTTCAGCAAAATGCACAGATCTGGAGTGACACCACAATCTGTGCTCCATGACTGGCACATCAGCATGCTATCAGTCAGTCAGTCAGCCTGTCAGCAGTGCAACAGTGCCATCTATGGTGGCACGGCAAATGAGTCTGGTCATCCATGACATAGTGATGACTTGATTGGGCTGCACTCGGTTCCCTAATCATTACCTTGCCAATGAAGAATGGTTTGTCCATATTAGTAAAATGAGTGTTTTTATGCCTGACAAAACCTAATGACATAGAGAGGTGTATGTAATGTGCTGGAACCCCATTATGTCTTGGCAACACATCTTAATAATTTCTGGACATTGACCCTCTCCCTTGCAAAAAGGACGTTCACCCTCAGCACCCTTTATAAAAGGCTGCTATTAACCCTAAGATCACAGCTACCTCGACGTAGCGTCGGAGAAATGTGAAGTGCTGTAAGGAGATTGGAGTCGAGCACAAACAGTAATGGAGCATACAATTTTGTAATTTGCATGCTGTGATAGGTAGAGACACGAGGCCATCATCGCCACTCACTTATTTTCAAGGTCATGGAGTACTTTGTGAAATCCAGGTTGGTGAACTTTAGAATAATCAAGGCTTGTGCAGGGGAAGAAATTGCTTTTGCACCCAGTCAAACTATGCTCCCATTGGGGGACGGATATTTTTTAATTAAAACAAAGTTACGTAGTTATGTAATTAAAGTCATAATAATAATGCATTTTTTAATTACGAAGCTCACTCGGTAAGGTCTCACTGATTAGATGCCCAAATACAGATGAGATTAACGAGATATGACATAGAAAAATCGGCACTGGAGGTGCTGCAACTCTATCAGGAAATAGTCATCCTCTGGGGGTTTATAGGCTTACGAGGATTTAAGGGGATATTACTCATTCATTCCTGGAAGGGTGTGAAATCCCTCTTCATGTAAATGAAACAATCAATATCAAATTAATAAACCTTCTTAATAATTTCTTGAAATTCCGGTAGAAAGAAGAGAATTTAGAATCCATAACGTGAAACGCTCCTCCTTGCAAATTCCAGTTTTCAAATCCAATTTGAGGTTTTAATCAGAAATTGCCATGCCTCTATAACCCTAGTAATCATCGGCGGAGAACAAAAAGCAATTATCAGCCGTTCATACGCTGCCTTTTTAAAAAAATCATTCCACATTGATTACATAAGAAAAATGGAAAGTGTATGGTTGATCCAACATCCTTCATTTTTTGGAAATACAAATAGCAAAAAGGTCTTGGATGCAGTTAAACGAACAAGCAGAAGACAAGACCAGGATTCATACATATATATATGCCACTTGTCAATTTTCATTTACCTTCATGTGGGGTCACATGCACAGTCAATTTATGATAGCAATGAACCAAAAAATAATTGCACACTGTGTTTATAATGGAATTTCGGGGCCTTTAGGGGCTGAGCGTTTCCCACCTCATGACAGCATAAAACAAATCCTTGACCAAAGAATGAGTTTGCTTTAATTCAGACCCATAACATACTGAAATCCAAGCCAGATATCGCTTTCAGTGGGGAGAAAGAAGTCCATTAGGCTGCAGCAGATGTATTTCAGGCAGCTTGGAAAAGGCTTCTTTTATAAGCATACATTTTTGTAGTGCATGCTTTCTACCGGAATGACCTTCCCTTCACACTGAGTCCATACTGAGCAGCAGCAGCTTTTTTACAATCATATTCATGAGGCCTGCTTTATGGGACTCATAAGGCCACCTTCATCCAGGAGCATAATATGTTTGTGTGAGGGGGTATAAAGCACATAATGTGTAATAAAATATGTCCTTTAATGAACTTTATGGAAAGATTGAAGCGTCCACACTGACGTAAGTACGGGGCACATAAAAAATGGCTAATGGCAACTTCCTGTACAACTGCTATTAGGGAAAGTGATCTGTCTGGTCTTCACCTCTGCACTGCTTTGCAGCTGAGAGATTAGAAATCCAAATACCAAGGCGCGTCATGCAAGCCTGACTCTCATTAATTATTATTAAAGGGTAAAAGGGGATTAATTGTTGGCATTTTTGACTTCTAGGTCTGGGACATAATAAAATACCGAACAAATTGATGCAGAATCAGCTTTTACAGTTCGATCTGAAATTGTCAAACCTGCTGAAATCTGTTGCATGCCGTGAATCCGGCCAGCATATGATGGATGATAGCGGCGAAGGAGCTGAAGGGACTGGTGGACAGGGCAGACCCTTACACCTGAGCAGCCAGGGATGGCTTGGCCACATGCTGTTCGCATCATTACACAGCCTCAGCCTAGACCTCTGGTGCCGCCCTGATTGATGGGCTCCACCAGGCCAAACGGCCCAATAGAGGCGTTCCATCCAGACTATAGCCCAGCACATCCATCTTGAGTCCCCTAGTAGAGAGTCACGTTACTGTACGTCTCGTCTGGGCTGTGGCTGCTCAGCCTTAATCCCACTCTCTGATTAAATGTGCCGCTGGGTGCAATGAGGGCAGGATTCAATATGGTACGCTAAATTGCCAGTGACAAACCTGGGAAGTGTTGCTATACATGCAGCACGAAATTAACAAAGCACAAAATGTCAGTTTATTGTGATCATCATATGCAACGTGTGATTCATTATACATGAAGATGCAACACAAAATAAGGGGTGTAATGCTGATGAGCAGCCTGATGATCAACAGATGGTACGACACTGAAATGCTAATGACAACAGTGATGATAAGCCAGTTTATCAAATCAAGGGTTATGGTATTAAGCATAAGCTGTATGAAAATCCACTTGTTGTTGCTGTGCATTAGAAAACTAAATTCCAGTTAGAGTGGTTTTAATGCAGCCGACGTTCTGCTCAAAGTTGGATTACATCGTTTGGAAGATGTCTGCATAAGTTTGAAGCCCGGTTTTGTTTCGCTGCTCTCTGCGGCTGTTTTGTTTCGAAGATTCGAGTCCTATCGGCAACTGATGATATCTATCTCCTAACACAGAGGAAGGGGAACACGAATTGCCCACTGAAAGCCATTCTCTCAATTTAGTCTAAATGATATCTTCAAAAATTTCTGACAGAGCACTTAGTAGCCATAGCGGTGAATGCATCAACATGAGATCATTTTCGAGTACGCGACAATTACTTGACGTGCCATTTCTCCATCCACAGGGAAGGGATGGCTATAACAAATGAACGCCTTCCCGCCTGGCCCCTTTTCGGATGCTCTGCCACTGCAGCCAGATGCAGCAACCAGATGCACACAGCTTGTCTGCTACCTTGCCGCTTCAATAACTCTCATTACGGTAATTGTTGCTTAATGTTTTCATAATCTGCTGCTTACAGGAAACTGTTTTCCTTTCTCTAATACCATAGCTGCCTCCCCATGGTCCTATTCTCAATGCTATTTTTTTTTTTTTAAAGTCTTTCTCTTTTTTTCATGCCAATAATGAATCAGGAACAGTCCCAGCTGGCTGCTTTCCCTGATCGAAGAAAGTCTCCGGCAGAAGTGCTGCTGGTTTGAATGAGCGACAGAGCCATCAGGGAAAGGCCAATGGATTCCACTCTTCTGATTTAATGAGTCACTCACATGCCATGTTGGCAACGGCTCTCAGCATCTGGCACTTGTGTGGCCATGCACATTCACAGAGTTTACTTACATTTCACCTCTGCCGTTACTCACAATGAGTGATTGCCTGCTTAGCCCTGCTCTACGGGGCGTTGCCATCCTAAAAGTGCTCGCACACTCAAGCAGTCGGTCGAGAGTGATAATTCCAATATCACAAAGTGGAGATTAACTCTATTACAGCGTGCATATAGGGGCCAAAAAAAACCTGCTTTTATTTCTATGTGAGGATTTGTGTGTGTCGTCATGCAGGATTAATTCATGGACAACTGCCGTTAAAACCTCTTTGTACGGTGGCCCTGAAGTGCAAAACACAACAGCAAATTCAAAAACACAACAGCAAATCGAATAACACAACAGCAAATCGAATAACACAACAGCAAATCAAATAACACAACAGCAAATCAAATAACACAACAGCAAATTCAAAAACACAATAGCAAATCGAATAACATAACAGCAAATCGAATAACACAACAGCAAATCAAATAACACAACAGCAAATCGAATCAACAGCAAATCAAATAACACAACAGCAAATCAAATAACACAACAGCAAATTCAAAAACACAATAGCAAATCGAATAACATAACAGCAAATCGAATAACACAACAGCAAATTAAAAAACACAATAGCAAATCGAATAACATAACAGCAAATCGAATAACACAACAGCAAATCAAATAACACAACAGCAAATCGAATCAACAGCAAATCAAATAACACAACAGCAAATCAAATAACACAACAGCAAATCAAATAACACAACAGCAAACTCAAAAACACAACAGCAAATCAAAACAATCACCCTAGAAGTAGCTTGTGTAGCTTAGTATAGTGTTTTTCGATTTGCTATTATTAAATTTGTGTTATTTGATTTGCTATTGTGTTTTTGGATTTGCTGTTGTGTTTTGCACTTCAGGGCCACCAAATATTTGCAATGCACTGGCAATCATCCCCTCTGTCACTTTCATAATCTGTGATTCTGAATAGAAAGTTTTGACATGTCATAAAATACAAAGATGCTACCATGGCTGAGGCCATAAAACTTTGATGTCTTTCTATAAACTAACCCTCTATTTAAAAATTCAAATACAGGCACCTGAAATGCAAACCACATCCATTTCTATAGACCGGTATAGGATAGGTAGCACTGTGTGTTTAATTTTAATGATTCATTTTTACAACTCCTCCTCCTCCTCCAACACATATAAAGTTAATATATATTAAATTAGACAACATTTAATCAAAGGTACAGCGTCCTCAATCTCTCTGTCAGAGGCGATTACAATTTATCAACTGCAGCTGCTTAACTCTCTTAGCATTTCCACCCCATAAGTCTATTCTGCATACCTCCAAATTAACTTATTAACAAGAATGACAACATACATAGTGTGACATTAAGCAGTTACAGGAACTGTGTGTGTACAGTTAGTAACTACTTTGCTGCTCAGTGTTTCGAGGGAAGAAAAATCAGTACAGCAACATTTTTTTGTTTAAGAGATTCAGGTTAAATGTTGCAGCTGTAGCATTTTGCTACATTTACCTTACACAGCAGGACATCGGTGTTGAAATGTGCTCAAAGCTCTGCTATGTGTTGTAGATTGTAGATTTGGAGCCGCGAGCAACAAAATATATGCAGGATGAATTAATCTTAACAAGGCTGGACTTTTCAAGTTTCCTCTCTGTGCCAGTACGTTTACATTTCTAATCATTACATCTCGAGATATTTCCGCTGCTCCGAGATGAAGGGCGGTTATTTGAAATCTGTGTTTCTCTAAGAGAGACCCCTGAGTTCGCTATCAGCATTAATGATGACTGACCAATCCATCTGTGGATCATTCATTCCTCCCTAATTATGTGCATTCGGCCTGCCCGTGACATTTAGCAAAGGGCTTTTTTTCAGTAAGTCGCGGGGTGGACTGAGATGCCATTAGGTGATAAGGTTCATTTATTGTGGGGGCTCTCATCAGCACATTTTCCTGCCTTAAGGCATAAAATACAATCCACACTGATTAGCATCAGCCCCATATCAGGAGAAACATAATAGCCCCGCTCTGAAGGTGAACCTTTTGAGGGCACAATCTTTACTCAATGCAGACAAATGGCCACAGATTTTTTTTTTTTTTTTTGTGCAGTTAGTGGATTATCTCTCTGGCTTTTGTGTCCTGAGCGTTGCTCACACAAGGAGACGGGGGTGGAGTTGTTTTGCATTCACATAATGTAGAATTCTGTAATTTAACCATTAAATAACAGCATGTCCTTCATACTTATAGTTTGTACCTTGATGTAATGTTGCTGTCGAGGTTTATTAATTGGTATAAAGACAAATTAGAATCGAGCCAGCCAAGTGTTTCACCAGACTCAGTAATTGAAATGAACCAGCCCCCTGTTTGCCCTTGGGAACGAGCTGTGCGTTTGTTTTTTACCTGCTCTGATAAGCTTCCAGTATCTGTATCCCCGTTCAAATGTGACATAACAGAAGATTTGATGACACAATATGCTTTTTGTCCTCCCACTATGCTTTCCTGGCCTACTATCAGACGTGATCCATTACAAGCTGCAGTGACAGAACTTAATAACGACGTTGATTATGTAAGAGAAAAACCACCTGCAGCAGGTTGTTAGTGGATGTAATGGTTAGGATAGCTAATTAGTTGTCTTTGATTTATATAGTCTTTTTCTATCATTCCTTAATCAACGATCCATGAGCAGACAAACCCCGTTTAATTACAAACCCTGTGATCGTGACAGAAATGCCAAGCTCTGAGAAGGGTGTTTAAACATAACGTGAGATTGTCACATTTTCTACATTGATAATTCAGATAATTGAGTTGTAATTAGACGCGTGGCATTGTTGTTTAGGGAGTGAATCATTTACTGACGGCGCGAGATCTAAGAGCAATGCTATAAATCAGTTGGTTAAGCAAGTGGTCCAAATTGTAGCTCAGCAGATGTGTGTGTGTGTGTGAACAGCATGAGCCAATGTCTTGATGAAAAAACACAAACGTATGATGGTAAACATGTATTATTTTCTTAATGTGGCATATAATATAGGTTTGTGTATTTTGGGATGAAATGTGGTTTAATGTAAAAATGATTTCCTGGCATAATGGACAAGTGGCATTTTCTAAAGTTACAGATCAGACATCATTATGCCACCATAAACACAAAACAAACGGAGGATCGGCTGCCTGGGAGGTTTCTAAAAAGAGCAGCCAGCGAGAAGTCAGCAGGGAAATCAGTTCGATCAGCGGCAAGGGAGCAGAAAAGAGACAGAACATGAAACTGAAGAGATATATCGAGGAAAATCAATAAGCAAAAGAACTGCGATGAACAAGTTATGACAGATGGACACACACATGCACACACTCTCTCACCCAGACTGTGCAAACAATGTTCTGACTGTCGTGTTCCTCAGCCAAGTTTTGTTTGCTGGAAATCACGAGCATATGAGTACAATATGTCGAATTAAATAAAAAGTTGTTTTTAGAACATTATAGAACAAGAGCTAGATTATTTCTCAGAAAGTCGTCAGGGAAGGACGAGCCGACAGTAAAGCTTGTAGATTTTCTGTTAATTGGAACACACAGCGTGAATGTGATTTGTGTGAGATTATAATAAAACACAAACTAATTTACATTTTCTGTTTACAGCAAGGACAAACGCTGGAGAAAGAAGCATTGTACAACACAAAAAGGGCTGTTACACTCGGATAAATAAAAGCAGAATCACATCTTCTTCAGTTTCTCTGGACTTTTTGTTTGCAGTTTCTCTTTGGGGGACCTTTACAATCACATCTGCTTCATTAAGTTATCTGCAAAGCGTAAATGGTCCATGGTCTGCTCCCATCGTTACCGTAAGCTCCTCCAGCTGTTTGTCAGTATACGAGCATTTGCTCACTGTGCAATATTTGACAGCCTTTAAGAACACTTCACGTTCGATTTTTGTTGAGTAAATCAACTGCATTCAAGTATTTAACTCAATTTCAAACCTTTTGAAATACATAATAAACCATTTTTCTGCCTCCAGTCTAATTTCTTGATGGCTTAGTGTTAGTCTTGTGAGAATAAACAGATTTGTTTTCCAAACAGTCAGTAACCATGGCGAAGACATCATCATCATCATCATCATCATCATCATCATCATCATCATCATCATCATCATGCCAAAGCATCTCTCATTCCCTGCAGCAGGAAGCAGCAGCAGGGCATGGGAAGACCAGCAGACCACGAGTCCACCCCACTGTCTCTCTGCTGTTCACAATACAAGGGCACCTCTGACCAGAGGACAGCCGGCCTCTGAGAAGGAAAAACATTTGAACACGGTTAAAAACACAGAGATGATGGCAAGTGTGCATTCACACACTTATTTGAGGGGGGTGCTGAAAATGTGATGTAAATTATTGTCACTACACACGTACAAGTACAGGGTAACGAAATGCAGTTAGCATCTAACCAGAAGTGCAGACAAGCAGTAGAATATAAAGTGAGTATATGCAGAGTATTAACAGTAATGTATATATATATATATATATGTGATGTACGGATTTTTACAGTATATACAGTATTATTATGTTCAGGTAGTGCAAAATGGTGCAACAAGTATGCAGGTGTATTGCACAGTGTCACACCGTGGTCACTTCCTCATGTGTCACCGGTCTGATTGTCTTCCCCGCCCTGATTGTTTCCACCTGTTCCCCATTTCCCTCGTGTGTGTATATATAGTCTGCGTTTCCCCTTGTCCCGTGCCGAAGTGTCTTCGTACTTTCTGTCGTCGCGCCCAAGCCTGTTCCGCGTTTCTTGCTTTGTAAGTTTCACAACCATAAGTTTAAGTGTAGATAGCATTTTTGTAGCCTGTTTTTATCCTACGGGATCGTTTAATGTTTGACTGCTTCTTTCCTTTTCATAAAGTTTTTCATCCTCCAGGATCGTTTTTGTTTCTAGCCAGTTTAGGAGATTAGGTCATAAATATAGATAGTTCTGTTTCCTCCTCATTTTGAGTGACTGTTTTCGTTTGATAAATTTTATTAGTTTTTTCCTTCCCATTTTGGTGAAGCGCTTTTCTTTCTAGTTTAGTGTTTGTGACTTTCAGAGAGAGTAGCAGAGTTTTAGTTAATTAGAGTTCTGGTCAGTGTTTTGTTGTAATTTTTGTAGACTGTGTTCCAGCAGCTCGGAAACAATAAAAGTTTCTTCCAAACCTGCCTATTCTGCGCCTGAGTCTGCCGCTTTGTTCTGGGCCTGACACACAGATTTTTACAGTATCAGTAGTGCAAGTATAGGAGGGCGGGGGTGGGCGTGGTGGAGTTCAGTAGTGACACAGATCTGGGGAAGAAGCTGTTCCTAAGTTTGGCTATGACCTATTTAATAATGAAAGAGTGTTAAATCTCAGAATCACGGTTCATGGGCTCGTCCTGGTCTAACTATTGTGCAGCAATGTTCATCCAAGATCAGGCAGATGCCAGTTTCTCTATTTAACAGTAACATCAGCAACGTAGCCAAAGGACCATATGTGTGGAGTGGGTTGCAATCACACACTATATTTATACTCTGAACCCATCAAAACACCTTTGATTGAGTATAACAAGTTCACTTTTCTTGGTTTGTTTGAAGTTACTAGCTGAAGTGGAAGTTGACAAGGCTTGATGAGGGAAAGTGGGCTCGCTAAAAATAGTAGACTCCATTTTATCAATCACAAAATAATAATACACTGAACTCCAGGAAAACTGGCGATATCTAACAAACGTAACGCGGCCTCATTTAAACCACGCACTCAGAGACTGTTCCCTTGATCATTCATTTTCATCTGCCGAGTTGATGAAGCATTATTTTCTTGTGCTATTATTAGTTCACGCTTTTCAGTTTCATCAGTAACTCCGAAGCTGTTTCACGATAATCTCCGGGATGACATTGAGATGATATTACACAGCGTGTTCCCTGCTCGCTCATTGCCAAAGCATACGGTGAAGCAGTACAGTAGCAATGCATTACAGTGCATCTACTATAGCCTGCACAGCATGATTACATTCAGGGGGCATGTGGCTCATTATCGTGTAATGTCATATATGTATTTGGACAATTCATTGAAGTGTCCATCTCTGATAATGTCTCCACCTCCTGGAGCAGAGGTTTGTGCGGGAACACTAATGGTCTGTTACTTTGATTTACATCTGTGTGACAAAAGCACCTTTCCTGTTATTACCATTTCTGGGAATATGCAGGTATACTATACCTGCATAATTCCTATCCATCAAGATAGAAGAGTGGCAAAAGATATGAGAATAAAAAAGGATCGGGCAAAATCCTGGAGGACAAAGTCATGTTTATTGGTTTTTATCATATTTCTGTAGCTCATTACATGTCAGACATCACCTGCAGTGAAATACTTTGAGTCGAGTTCCTACTTACAGACGTTATTGATGTACAATCTCTTGATTTTCATTAAAGGAGAGGCGTGTTCACCTGCCCTGCCCCCTGCGTTTATCAGACAAAGAGTGATAGCGGTGTGTCTCATTACAGTTTTTTTTAAAATAGCCCTTAATTAAAATCAACGCAAATTAATTAAGATGAGCTTAAGATCCATGTATGTTAATTACAAAATTAAACGGCAGGTAAGCACACACACACACACCCTCCCCAAAAAAAAGCCTCAAGTGCTGTTCTGTTATCACCGCCTGTACTTTGATTGTTAGTGGAGACATTAAATGTCATGATAACACCTACACAATACGAGAATAGCCAATGTGCAAATATCACATTATCACATTTTCAAGTACAGAACAAGCCACCACAAAGGATTTATCATTATGAAAATATTCATTTTATGAGGCTGACATTTTACCAATACACTTACTATTTATCTCCGAGTCATTCTATATTATACACCGGTGGAATTGCGACGCTCGGTTCAGTTTAAAAAGCAATCTCAGGTTCAAGCAAAATAAAATTAACAGCAGTGGAATATGCTCCCATAAGACCTCCGACTGTCTCTGCCAGAATGCAGCCATGACAGTACAGTTAATCCTGCGCTTTCCTGCAAGTTCACTAATTCACCGCTATATAAATGTAACATTTTGCATCTAGGTGTTATGTGTGAATATTCCCAAATAACAGTTTTAGAGTTTTATTATGCATATTCCAGCAAATGGAGAAAAAACATGACCGATGCTGTAAAGAAAGTGTAAAGAGTGCAGGTGCTGCAAACGTGACACACTCCCGAGGTCATGAAGAAGTTGCACAGATACTGTTTACTAAGTCTTTGGCCAACAGATGGCGTCCCACTGCAGATGGTGTAATAATGGCAGGTGATGTATGGCTGCGTTTTACAGTAGCTCAGTAATTGCTTTTCTTGGCTCTGAGTGTCCGCAGAGCAGAGCTTCAAAAAATCGCATCTGACTGTAAATTTCATTTTTAATTCCAATTATATGGAACGTATCATCTTCATGGGTTTCTACGGGTGCTGTGATGAATCAACATGCAGGTCAAAGAGAGAACAAAGACAGAAAATAAAGCTGTGTTCACTCTCTGAGGCATTATACATTTTGGAAACTTGGTTATTAGACACTAGAGGATGTCAGAAACATGTGTGGTGGTTATGTGACAAGAAGGTCTTTGGTTTGAACCCAGCTCAACTGGTTTTCTGCACATTTTGGAATGGTTTCCTCATGTCTGAATGACGCTCTAATTGATTTGCAGTCTTTAACTACTGTGTGTTCATGGGAATCAAGCCTGAGGGTCTTGGGATAGACTTGATGGTGACATACACAGCATATGGATGGATGACTATGCAATAATCCTCATCACACAGTCTTCGTTTTATCTCTGCGTATAATTTTTTAAAAGATAAACTCATACACACGAGCTGTTATAGCATTTTTTCTGAGTGTATCAGTGATAGACAGGCACATTGAAATTCATCTCAACAGCCCAAGGCTCTTCTTTCCATATTTGTATTATATTTGCCCAAACATACACCAGCAGCCTATTCAGTCACTTCAATCAATAGAGAGTCCCAGAGAAATTAATTAATAAGGTCAAAACCCGGGGTTGTTTCGAGTTCAGCCTCTTACCTGACTGGAATTTAAGTGGCTGAGGTGAGTCAGAGCTCACGGCGTGTGCGATATATCTGCAAACTTAAAGGTGTTTGTGCGGAAGAAGAACCCGGCAGAACATTGCTGTGCTGGAACCTGATGATGCTGAGTCACAGCTTGATGAGTTTTCAGCCTATTAAACTGTAAAAACAAGCAGGAAAATAAACTGTCAGTGATCAGAAATCATTTCAGCTGTGCAGTCTTCACACTCGCATTTAGAGAATAAAATAAAATATGAGACTAAGGATGAGGATGTTCTTCTTATAAGAGAAATAAAACATTTTTAACCTTTTCTCATTTTATTTTACAAGTCATAAATGCTCATGAAGGCTGAATATAAGACTACATTACTTTTTGCGGTACAAGGTAAAGTCTGTCTTGACATTTCCCGACTTTAATTGGCATGTAACAGGTTCCAAAGTGTCTTATAAAACAAACTTCTGTAGCGTGTCAGCGGCGCTGCGTGTTCTCTCCTCTTCAGCATGTTCCTCGAGCCTGAATCAGAGCCGCTCACATAGCACCGTGCCTCCTCTTCAGTGCGGGGAGGACGCTTGCTGACCTTCTCGCTGTGTTCCCTATCATAATGCAATCTGAAAAGGTCACAGAGGACTACACTCATACTAATGATATTTGTCCTGATTGATAGAATTGGAGCAGTAGTTACACATGAAGCCAAGATGCTACCCAGTTAATATTTAATGAGCAAAGATTATCTTTAGCATAAATAATTCTATTATTGTGTACAGAAGAATCTGTTTAACTATTCTCGTTTTTTCATGGCAGTAAACATTTCTGTTTTGGATATTTGCATCTGAATGCTGCAGGTGGGCCTCTGCTTTAATTTTGCATTATCTGTATGCAGATTCGCTTGTCTCGCTTAATGTCAATAGAACGCATTAATGCGCCCTCATGTTGAGGATCAGACGCTGTTGCTTTGAGATTTTTATTTGATTGAGCATTTGACAGATTTACTGGTGCGGGGGTGAAGGTTTATGGATGAGTCAATAATCTTGATGCTGTCTGTGCATGTATGAATTTACTCAATTTTTTCATATCCATCACACCTTGAACTCATATGTGAGGTCTTTGGGTAAAAATCTGTGCATGTGATAAACAAAAACTGCAAAGTTTGAGATGAGGCACTAGTTTCATTTCCAGTTTAACTACTACAAAATCTGTTTCGATTCACTATATTAAAAAAGAGCTGAAATCTGAGACCTGGCAGTTGTTTTACTACAACAATAACCTCGGATCGGACCTGTTGTATTTCTCTTATTACATTTTCTTTTCCCCTGTAACAGTTTTCTGTTGTTGTCTTGAAGACACATGACCTTGCACACTGGTGACGATGAATATCATCTTTGCCCACAGTATGTATATATATATAAATACTGCATATCTGTATCCATATGCAGGGTGTAGATATATATCTTTGACACGTTTGTCAAACCACTTGTCTTTTCCAGGCTGATTTCCAGCACTGTTTCTGAATTCTGGAGATGACTCAGCACAAAATGGCCCTATCAATAACAGAGACAGAAGGAAATAAAAAAATGTTTGAGGTACCGCTCTGTATCAGGGAACTGTCCTGACAGATAAACACTATTTTCTATATCTTGTGTTACTTCTCAAGACCCTGGAAAAACAAATATATATATAAAATACTGAATATTAAACTATTTACATTTCGTGAGATGCTAAAATAAACTGTTCTACTTAATATCAGCAAGCACAGGTTTCAGAAATACGATGCCAGATCGTTTCAGTGTGATCTAAGCTTTAAGATAGCGATATACAATTCGGTTTATTGCTTTCTGTGTTCGAATGGGCTGCTTGTTGTTGTTAGACAGCGGAAAACAGACGTGAGATTACAGTGTGAGAATGAAACGCACCTTCTGAGAATGTGACTGCTGCTTGTAACACAGCTGTTAGTCATTTGTCTTTGTATGGTCAATGAACCGGCATCGAATGCAGCTGCTGGAGACGATTTCACCTATTACACACATCTGCTTTGGAGTTGCATTGTTTTGATATGTGGTGAACTTTGAGAGGATGCTATAGTGCCTGCAGGATATTCTGCTTGTTAAACGCCTGGTGGAAACAGAAATTAGTTGATTTCCTTTTTTTACCCACACACCTCAGAGAAAATAGATTACACAGCTCGGAGCACTGCATGAAGCATATCTTTCCAACGTGCAATTGCGTTGTCGGAAGCTAGAAATAATTATTGATGTAGCTGGAGAATAGGCTGTCTGCTTATTTAGAAAACCTAGAATTATTTTTTTGGAGGAATGCTAATGGAACAATTTACCAGACGAGGAAAAAAAGAACTTGGCTGTTTTTTTATGAATTTTTTGGCCCCAGAAATACAATCAGTACATGCAGACATCTCCCGGGACAAAGATGCTAATGGCCCCTTAATCTGCATACATTAGCATATCACAAAAACGAACAAGGACATCAAGAGGCACCGTGTCTTTATAACTTCATTGCTTTAACTCGGGATGGAAGTAATGATTGAGTAAATGCGACTGAACATTTACAGAGGAAACACGGCTCCCTTTAACCCTCGTGCTACCAACATATTTCACACAGGACTACGAGCCTCCGAGGATCCAGAGAATAAACTACTGTATGAAACAACCATCACAGAAAAATGTCAAAGCATTGTTGTGTTATGTTAATGCAGTAATGTCGTCTGAAGATTTTACATATCATATCCTGACATAAACATTTAATCTGATCAGTCGTTTTATCAGAAAATCACGTGTCGACTTTCTTAATTGGAACATCTTACCTTAGGAAGAGCACATGAGCCAACCTGATAATGTCTGGTACCTTAAATGGCAAATATGAACACAAGAAATAGTTTAATCTATTAAAACCACAAACACAGAAATGCTTTTGACTAGGATTAGTCGTTTTAAACAGCGTCACCTAAAACCAACAGAAACAAAAAGTAAAGCTGTGGGGTGACACAGTCAGTAGTATGAGGGTTAAACAGCACAAAATATAATTGGTTAACATTAGTTATGTGGTAAATAACTGTGTCCCTGCATACAACTGAAAAAGGTCCTAAATACTGTGCATTTAAAATCTTTCACATCAGTTTTAACCTCATTAAAATATTTACCAAAAGATGTAAAGACAGTCGAGACTTCCCTGCAGGCACAGGAAGTTATTACAGCTGTTGATTCCTCCTCAACAATCAGTAAACTTTATTTCATTCTATTATTTTTTCCTGAAGGAGCTGCACAGTCTCACATTGACAGTCGAGATCACAGAAGAAACTAAATCACAATTTGATACCCTGAGAGTCTTCAGCAGTCAGAATCCTATAAATTATTGGAGATCATTCCTTCTTTAATATTTTATTGCTATTTTTAAGGTGTACAGGAATCTGTACATTTGAAATGTCACATAAAGGGTATTTCTTCTTCTCTTTCTCTGTGTGTGTGTCTCTCTCCTCTTCCATGAGCAAACATCAAACGTTGCCAGGAACCAGACACAAGATAAACAGTTCATTAAAAATGGGGGCATGCCATCATTCACTGAATCGCACCGCTCAACCCTGCAGCACGCTGCAGAGGAAATAACAAGGCAAACAAACAAAGCAGTCTCATCCAGAGATACACCTGAACTGGAAGATCTTTTGGACGTTAGTGGATTCATCCAAAGAGATGACGACGATTATGTGATGAAAGCCAGACTCCGATAGACGATAAAGAAAATAATTTAAACCTCAGAAAGAGAGAAATATGATTCCTGCTATATTCTGATGAAATGTAAAGAGGCTCTGCGGATGATCACGTTCACTTTCCACAGGTTCAGTTCTTTGTTTCTGTTACAATTACAACCAGATCTTGTTTATTGTCTTGTCAGGGGGAGGAAAGAAAAACTCGGAGCCTTTTAGTGGACGAGAAGACCCCGGGGATTTCAATTCTCTGTAACTGGGTTGACTCAGATGTAAAGCTGAACAAATGGAGCTGGGGGAGCGAAAAACAACAAACAAGTGTCTGGACCGTGTGATCTTCGGAGAGAGCGTGACATCGAGTCTCTGATGTCAGCACGGGGTACGCTTCTCCTGAGGGGAACGTGTTTGTGAACCGACGTGATTAAGTTCACCTGTTGTTTGCTTGCTGTGGTTAACTGTAAATTCTGTGATGTGTGGGTTCACTGCTTTGGACGTTTCTTTCTGTGTGTGTGTGGGTGTGAGATGTGCCACTGCCAGCACAGTGGATGGAGTTGGACGTACAGCACTGGGTGTTGGCCCAGTGGATGTCTTGCATTGTGGGCTGTAAAAAAAATATATATTGAGTGAAAGTGTTATAGCCTCCAACTCCCACAAGAAGAAGATGATGAGATTGTGGACACCGGTAGTCAAAGTCCTCCATGTGATGTCCGGGCTCAGAGACTCTGCGGCATCCAGAAGGAAATTGGAATAGAAGCCCTGCTCCTTCACATTAAGCCACATGAGATGGTTCAGGGTTTTGGATCAAGACGTTTTCTTGAGGTCTTCCTGTGCAGGTGCCATATATATCCTGGGTAATACCTGGAAAGTCTTGGACGATTAGAGCAAAGAGGAAACATAGCGCACTTGGCACAGGAACGCTCTGAAGGAAGTTGGTTTTGTGGAGCCTTCTCTCTGGATAATAAAAGTATCAAATATCTAAAAACTGCTCAGAGTACACACCTCTAAAAGTACAATTAGTAAAGTACAAGAGATGAGTACACTTGTCTAATAGTAATAAACATATAAAGGAATGATTAAAAAAATAAACATATAAAGTATTTTTTTAGATATTTGATATTAGATAGAAGAGAAGTCGCTACATGACTTTACGAGCTCTGTATGATCATATTAAACTCAAACTAAAAAAGATCTGATGGAACTTCTTTTGGGTCAACGGCTCTTTTTTTTTTTGATATTAATGAAAAACATAACACAAACATTCCTTGACAACATCACAAATTATAAATGATAGTGCTTAAGACGGGGATCAAAACAAACAACAACAACAACAACAACAAAAAAGGATAAAAGACACTGGGGCCCGGAGAATCTAAGTATTACAAGAGGGCGAGAAATACCTTAATTGTAATTTAGCGGTTAAAGCTTCCATCTCATACAAATCCCTCGGCTTCTGTTTCCATCGTGCCACTGTAGGTGGCTGTGGATTCATCCATTTTATTGTCACCATTTTCCTAGCAGTCACCAGGAGTATATGTAGCAGGTATTTTTGATCTCGAGTATACATGCCCTCAGGAGTTAAATCAAAAAGAAACAGACTTGGGGCGAACAGTATATTAATTCCTAGAACATTATCTATCTCGCTTTTCAGAATATGTGTGAGTGGTCGCCCACCAGTCCACATCCTCTCCAGCTGTATATTGCAGCTGGATTATCTACAAATTTAGAGACCACATAAGGTGTCCTAAAAAACCTTGTCTTTGTCTTCCAATCAAACTCCTTCCACGTGTTGCTATTGATCCCTTTATGACATCCAGTGCACACTGTTTCCCATAATATTTATTATAATATTTAACTCTAGCTCCCATTTGTTTTTGATATAAAAAGTATTGTCTGGTATATCTAATAACAGATTTCTATATATATGGGAGTCATCGGCTCTTTTAATGACCACTCGTTCATTTTTAACACACAAATCTTTAGATATATTCACGTATAATCGGTGTGTTAGAGATCTAAAATCCAATTTGAGTCTAACTAGGTCAAAGTACCACAGTGCTGCAATATTGAGAGTCGCTTTTAAAAATAGGTGACCGTTCGACCGTTCACCAAATCTAACTGACATCTTTCAACAAGTCTTTTTTTAATCCGTCCCTCCGTCACGTCACGCGCAGACAAGTCTGACACTGTTTTACACATGCAAACGAGTGTGGTAGTTGTTAGTACACAGCCTGGAGGTTCATGGGACGATGGTGCAGCCGTGTCGTTGCAGTAATGTTTCATATCAAAACTCCTTTTTCAAAAGGGTTGAGAAAGGCCGAACCTTGCTATGGGAATGACAAGACGAAAATAGATGTCCCCTAGATTTTTCCTGAAGATAGTCTGATATCAGCATGTCTGGCGTCCTTCACCCTCCTATCCCTCCCAAAGGGGGAGGCTCCAGCAATTATGAGGAAAGAAATCTGTGACAGGTAATGGGATTTTCTCTGCTTTTTAAAGATTATTATGCTTCTCGAGGGACGTGCAAGTCGGTATAATACAACTAATTCTCTTTCAAATGATGAGGCACATCATTTATATCTTTAGATTTGATTCTGCCCTCGGTATGATACAAAGACTTCACAATCCCTTTTCCGTCCCTTAACATCCTTGAACATTTGCACCTGGCAGTAGCTGGTGAGAATTTTTTTATTTTACAGGATGTTATGAGTCATAAGTCAAGACACTCAATAGAGAGATAATTGGGGCAAAAAGCTTCTGAAGTGAGCAGCTCTGTCTGTAGCTGATTTTGACTGATTTTCACAGAGTAACGTCTATTTTGAGGTGAGAATGTTACTCACGCTCTCACTTTGCATGGAGACAAGCAGAATTCACAAAAAAAGAAGAAGTGTTATCGTGCCGCGTGCAAGTTGCAGACTCGGTTGCATTAAATTACCACATGCAGGTTATACATATCCGGCTCTCAGCAGATCTTGTTCTCGAGTCTGTCACTACCTAAAGCCAGTTAGTGATAATAATGGAAATGTTTTTGTTGTTTTGTTGTTTGCTCTCAGGTATTCGACGCAGCCGTAAATGGACCTCACCGCTGGTTAAAGCTGAACATGGCTGCAGGGCACGTGTCAGAGGTTGCTGAGTAAGTGTCACTGTTCATTTTGTTTGCCTCAGCCAATTATAACGAGTGCTCGTTTCATTACTCCGAAGCTCAGAAGAATTATAACAAAGGCAGCCAGGAAGAGTATGTGAATAACCCAGTGTTATTAATGAACGATATAATTGTGAGAGCGATTTTATCATCAATCATCCTGCTAAGGACTCTGTTACGTGTTCTCTCCTGCATCTCAGGATTATAATTAGCCCAGGAAATGTTTCTTTATTCTATAATGGCTTTTTTTTTTTTGAAGTGGCATGTACAGGGTGTAACAGAACAGGCAGAGGATGTCGTGTAAACAGTGTCAGCAGCTCGTGGAAGTATGTAAATGGAATTTGGCTCAAGCCGACGTTCGAATGAGTTTTTATGGCTTTTACACCGAGCGCTGCCACACGACGCCGGAATGCAGCAGAGAAACAAAACAAACAATGATTTGTTTTATCTGCAGCCGCTCAGGCGAGGCGTCAGCCGGTGCACGGCCGCTCGGACTGCATTGTATTCAAAGATGCATTGATTGTTTATAATGTTTGAAACTTATCTTTGTGCTCGGTGCTGCCCTACTTTCTGAACGCCCTGAAAATCTGGCAAGAATAAAGATAAAACATTAACCGTCCTGATGCATCTAATGGCCGAATTTATGGCCGAAGATTCCTACACTGCTAATTTATCCGCAGAAGGCCAATACCAACCAAACATAACCGCTAACATAAAGCTGTGCTGCAGTTTGCAGATGATGTCGTCCTTCCAATGTTAATCAACATCACTGCAAAGTACGTTTTGCAACAGAAAGTCGTCCCTGAGTCACTCTCTCTCTGTAAGTGTTACCTGATTTGGAGCACTGGCTACAGTAATCTGACCACTGCATTGGGAGCATAATGAAGAAGCACAATGCAAGGCTCTTGAATTACCAGCTGACCTACACCTGTGGTCACATGCATTCGATGGCGACCCAGCGGCAGAGACAAATGACAGAAATTGACAGGATGGGGGGGGGGTCATCAATAAGAGTTGACCTCAGTGGGAAGTCAGAGTCACCTCTCTTTGCACACAGCTAAAGCTTCTTGTTCAGCTGATCCAAACCCAGCTGTGGTTTTGATGAGGACAGGGACCTGAAGAAGTTGCATGGGTAAAATACGCCTCAGGCGCTCAAGCTCACCCAAGCATGACCCTGACTTAGATAAGCAGCATGAAGACGGATGGATGAAAGAGACTCAGTAGAGAGTATAAAGGTAAAAATAAATACATAAGAACACTTTCAACTCAATTAATCATTCTGGTTTTTGTGTTCAGTGCAACCTCATGAGGAAAAAACATTGTTCTGTCCTTAAGTATCACTGGAGTGTATCATCAGACATGCTTCGCCATCAGATTAAATTGACTGTAGTGACATCTTCATTTAGCTTTCGTAGACCCGTTTAATAGTTGAGGTGGGTAGGATTGACTTTCAGACTGATATTTATTAATGTGATTTGCATGAGAGAGCTGTGTCTGTCAATGCTGGTACCGTTTGTTGGAAATCTGCAGTCGTATTGTCTTTAATCTAGACTTTTGTCAGCTGCACAGCTTGCAATTGTTATCACACTGACAAAAACACACACAGACGTAAGCAAGCATACCCACACAACACCCCGAGGAGGAGGACAGTGCATCAGAACGAACGCAGACTTAAATGGAAAGCGGTGAGACATGAAATTCATATGGAAAGAAATACTGTGCTGTAAGCAGATCTGTATTTTTGGGGGGGTAATCTGACTACTGTAGACAAGAAAGGGATTCATTATTAATCTAAAATCAAATGTGCACTGATACTAACTGCTGGTTGAAATCTTGCAATACAAGATATGAGACATGCAGGATACACTGTGAGGTCGTATCTCTCAAAAAAATGATGTGCACAATGTTTTAGGGTGTATGCTCCTTTTAGCATATTTAGTATTTGTTTTGATTTTAGCATATGTTTAATTGTATTTATTTTAGCACATTTTAATGTCTCAGGTATTTTTATTCTTTTATATTTATTCTAGTTATTTTAACACTTACTAGTCACTTTAATGCTAGGATTTTATTTATGTCGCACTGACTGACTAGAAGCACTTTCAATCTCGTTGTACCTGTGACAATGACAATAAAGATCTATTCTATTCTATTCTGTTTTATTCTACATGCAGTGGGAGATATTTGAAAGGTGGGAAGCAGCCTGTGACAGTTTTTATGATGATTATGCCTTTCCAAAGTTAATGATTTAAAGTGTAGTTTGGTGTTAAAAAAGGATCTGTCTGAAGACTTTGAACTGGCCACGTGAGCTGATAATATTAAGGCACTATTCGGACTTTGTATCGACCAATATTGGGTTATGACAGATTGTATTAGCATGTATATTGGAAAAATATGCAAACATTTCTGTCAAGTTTTGACAGAATAATCATTACAGGCAGATAAACTATAATCAGGGAATACCATGAACAATTTTCAGCTGATTTTTACTGAGCCGAGCATTAACCTGCAGTCATGTTATTTTTCCCGCAAAGCAATCGATTCAAGGTAACGGAATACATGTGAATTATTTCCATGATAGCATTTATTTATTTCCATAATGTGGAAATTATTCTTTGACATGAGGTCAGACGAAAGTTTCATGTCACTGACAGAGGCTTGTGAATAACACAAGGTAACCGTGTTTCCGCCCTGGTGGTGTTAACAAGAGGAAGACTGGCTGTGAAAGGTCACAGAGAGGGCGAGAATGAAGCAAACAACTCTAAAATGTAAAACTTTCCTGCACTGGAGTTCATTTCTGGAGCGTTTTTGTGAATTCAGTACGTGCGCACATACAGTACAACACGTCATTTTACATTATAGGACGTCACATACCACGCCAGAGAGAAGCTGCTGTACATTATCTAGTTTACCTAGATATCTGGCTCTTGTTATTCAGGTCTGCGCCGACACAGATCTCGTTAATCGCTTTGACAAACATCGCATCTTCAGCGTGCCATAAATCAAAGCAGGATACAGTTGTGTCTCCGTTACTGGGGCCTAATCTGAATGTATCAGCTGGTGTCAGCTCAGGGACAGGAAATCCATATGCTTTCTGTGTGTGTGTAGTTTGCCGTATTGCAAATTGCCAGATATTGTTTTGTCCTATGGATGACATGAGGTGGTGTTGACCAATTTCCAAAAACAAAGCCAGCTGGAGGTTTAAAAAAATAATAAAATAAAATAAAATATATTATAAGGAATATATACAGCATCATATAATACACCTACAGGAACAACAATCTTAACACTAGTGGGTGGAAATCACCTCTGAGAGAGAATAAAACTTTATAATCATTTATTTTCCCTCCATCTTACTAAATTTAGGAGGTTTTTGTTTTATGTGAAGATCTGAAGAAGCACTCAGCTGTTACCACACAAGGTTACGGTTTCATATATAATCTCATACATCAGATACAAGTCCTTCTTTGTCAGGAGTGGCAGACGTGGAACATTACTGCCATCTAGTGCGTTTGATGAGCGACCACTTGCACGCCTGAGGACACAGCACTGACAAATCCCCTTCTCTGCCGTGTTGCATTGTTTTTTTGATTGAAAATTGAGGGACAGAGTGAGCGATAAATCATGGAAACAAACTGAAAATTACCCTTGTTCTTTTTTTTTTCCAGCATCAACCCAAAGCACTCAACTCCCAGTAAACCCCAAAGCTGAAGACTGCTGATCAGATCTGACCGTGAATGTGCGAACATGTGAAGGTGTGAGGAGCTGAGACAAGATCATACATGTGCAGAAACATATACATGTTGCATGAAGTGTTCATATTCCTGAAACAGCTGGATATCACAGGAAAAGTCTTTGTGCCTCATTCATAACTTCATTGTTTGGACAGCGGCTAATATGTTCTCATTCCTAACATAATAATCACTGTGGTTTGCAGATTTAGTTTGACGGACTCTCTAAATCTTTTAGGCCACAGTCCCATAAAATATACGTAACATGGTTTTTCCTGCACTGTAGGTCCAAGATTAATACTTCAGGATTTCTGCACAGTGATGATGTTTGCCTCCATGTTAGAAGGTAAATGAACGAACCTTCAGCAGCCAGCAGAGGGAGATGATAATATGCTCGTAGGGTCATGGTGTTCAAAGCTCTTCTCTGAGGTTTCAAGTTTAAATCTCCAGCTACTCATCAACAATCATTAACACAAAGTCTTTATTTAGACATTTAGCCACCAAATGGACCGGTGGAGTGATGTGAAAGCCAAAAAATGATTCATTTAATTTAAATCTTACACTTCTCATCAATAGAAGTTAAGAATTTAATTAAGAATAACGACATTAAGAGGTTTACATGAACTTTATTTAGTTTTAATCCCACAGCAAAGCCATAAAATAAAATAATCGTGCTGCTCTGAATTCCTACTTCTGTGTGTTAAACTGATAAAACTGTTTTTCCTTACTCCCCCTGAGCTTTGCACATTATTGCTATAGGATTTCAGAATCATATTTACAGTATTCATCTCACTTAGATTAGTATATATATTAGTGAATTGTATATAATACATAATGTGTGTGTTTAAACAATTAGATAAAGCTTAAATTTGCCCCCTAGGACGATGCAGGAGTTTATATCTTTATTTATTTATTCACATATTGCAATATTTATGTGATTACATTTCTCGACATACACCTTCTTCCATGCAGTGTATTTGCCTTGTATCCTATTCTGATAATTACACACGAGCATCCATAATCAGCATCAGACATGAAGCCAGCACTGCTGTCACAGTAATAAAGACCAGCTTTATTTTGTCTTAGATACATTAAAAGGCTTTTTCCAACCAAACGGATACAGGTGAAAATCATTTCCGAGCTGTAAAATGTTGTCACACAAAGGTTGTAATCACCATTTCAGCAAAATGAGTTTCCCCCCCCTCGATGTCTCGATGCTAACAGGAGTGAAAAAATGCCTCGCTGAGAGATTGTTGCAGCATGTTTCTGTCAAACAGTTCTACAGTATCATTTTCTAGGCAAAAAGTGATGTTTAGTGGACTAAACCAAGAACCATATCTGCAACGTTTACGTATTCTTTTTGCAAAATATGAAAACGACAGAATGAAATGAACAAACGAAGGTGACAGAACTGAAGCATACCCAGATTCAGATGTAACTCATTCAGAATGTCATTTTGAAATCGCCTGAGATAAAGAAAATCAAGTCCACACGTGAAACAAACTCAACATTAAAACAGAAAAGTGTAGAAAATGAAACACGGGATCCAGTTAGTGAAAAAGATTTGGACATGTTTTATGAAAAGAGGTGGTAACACTAAATGTTTTCATCTTAGACTAGTGTTAAACTTGTCACAGCAACGTTTTTTTTTTAAACCAGAACTTCTCGTCAGTTTCTCATAGAGATGAATAATTTGCTCTGTTATAACCACCACTTAAATCATAAGTGACCTGAGGTATGGAGCAGTCTGGGAAGAAGTTCGGGAAGGCCAAAGTGCACAGTGCATGGTCCTCTATGGGCCCAGTAGCCTCAGAGGAGGGACAGTAGACAGGAGGCTGGACCGGGCCTGAACGCAGACCCCCCCCTAGTTTCTTAGAGGCCCCTGAGCAGCTAGTCCAGGGCTCGGAGTAGAGGAGACCACCGACTAAATGGTGGGAATCGTAGGAAGCAGGGTCCGGGCCACCCATCTCTGGCTGAACCCGGAGAGGCATGCTTTGATAAAGGTCCTGGTCACTAACCATGTTGCTGTAATCAGGCCCCAGGAGCTCAAAGAACTCTGCAGCCTCGGGATTTCCTCGTTCCAAGTCCTTCAGGGTCATCCCAGATGTGGAGCTGACTTTGGAGCAGTTGGCAGGCTCGGTGAAGAAAGAAGGGGGCAGGTTGCGATGCCTCAGGGGTGGTTTCTTGGCTTTTTCACCCCTTATATCCTTCACAGGGCTGAAGAGAGCTGCCAAGCTCTTGCTTTGTAAGTTTGCCTGGACCCCGTCTCGCTTAGGTAGAATCTTGCTCTGCAAAGGGCTGGGCTGAGCCGGGGGGGAACCTTGTCTTTTAACTGGGGCTTCTGCTATGTTTCCTGGTGTTATAATGCCAGTGCACCTCTTGATCTGCTTCTGTAGATACTTCCGGTGGTTGACTTTTCTCTTGGATTTTACTGGCTTGTCCAGAGCCAGCTTGATATTGCTGGAGGCTGAGTCTATGAAGCTCAGCAAGTCCCTAGTGGTCTCTTTGTAGTCCTCGTCATTTTCTGCCTCACCGAGGAGACTCCCATCCAGACTTTTCTCCATGTCGTACTCCATCACAGAACCAGGGAAGCAGAAATTCATGAACTGAGGGTTCATGATCGCAGCCTGAACAGCCATTACTCTGTTGAGCCCGGCGGCTACACCTGTGGCATCCGCTGTGATCCCTGAACCGAAGGTTTCTTCAGAGCATGTCTTTTTTTCTCTCTCTCTCTGACAAACACTTGGTCCTGATGCTGCTCATGAAGTTCCTGTAAACATTCCAGAGTAGAAGTGACGAGCTCTAAGGGAAGCGAGGAGATCTTTCAGGGGGCCGGACTAATGATGTCAGAACATCGAAGAGGAGGGGCGAAGGGACCGCAGGACTTAACTCTTTGCTTGTGTCTGACCACCTGCATCTAAGAGGGATTTGTCTGAAATTCCCTGCTGAGCCGAAGACAATAACCTCCATCAGAACTCCCCCCCTCTGCTTTAACTGTTTACGTGTGCTCTGGACCAAAACCGCTGCGATGAAACCGAATGTAACAGCCTTTAAAACCCTGATGGATAAATTATTTATGCTGCGATACAAAAATCTCTTTGCATGCAAAGTGTTTCCTGTCCGGATTACAGAGTAGAAGTTAACTTGTAATCTAATTACTCTTACTATCACACAGGCTATACAGTAGTGAGAGACGTTTCCCTTCTGTGGGAAAATCCTTGCGCCCAAACAGATGCCACTATTTGGGAGAATCTTCCCAACTGCTTTGCTTGTGTCTTAATCTGCTCATGGCAAAAGTTGATTTCTAGTGCATTCCCAGGCCAGTGGGAATTTCTGCCCTGGCCTGACAACTATTATGGGCTGCCTTTGACATAAAGCCCTACAGGGTCTAAATAGCCTCTATTCTTCGCCCCGGCAGTGAAAGGGAGCTTTGTGCCAGAGATTCATTAAATTGCACCTCACAGCCCCTTCGTAAAATGGGTCTCAATAATGAACAGTCGATTTAACTAGAAAAGCTGCCGGAGCTGTTAAATTAAAGGGGAATAAAGTGCAGTTCATGGCTCAGTGTGCCAGAAGAAATGTTGACCTTAAGAAATCCTGGGTATGAAACTTCTGTTGTAAACAATAACGTATTTACAGGAAGTTTCTTGGCTCGGCGGCGAACACAATGAAGGATGTGTCCGAGAGCCAGATCGTCACGTTGCCAGCACTTATCCCAATTTAAGTGGAATTTCGAGTGCACGGAGCGTTACATTATTTAACTATACCATAAAAATAAAACTTAATCGATTTGTTTACCAGACAACGCAGGCGTCTGCTTCACATTACACCTTCGTTTAATATTCTTATTTTAAGTCAGAAGATGCTGCAGCTGAATAATTAAACTCTCACACAAAGTGGAAGCTGAGGTGAGGCAGTGACTTATTTAAGAGCCGGGGCTGATGAAAGAAAAAGTGTGAAGCAGCGAGGGGAGTGAGGCCGTTAAAAAATTCTTTCTTATGTTAATTTCCCCGGAGGAGAAAGAAGGGGACAGTGAAACTGATAGCACTGATCTAATTATGTGTGGCCCAACAACACAAGGCCGGGGACTGAAAAGGAATGCAAGAAAATCTATGAGCAACAAATGGTTACAAAAAAAAAACTTTCTGTTTGTACAGCTGACCATGAAAGACCTTCTGTCATGACCCAGAACATGCACAGCCTGGATGCTCAGTCACAGACATAGCATTTAGAGTTTTACAGTGGTACGTGTTGGAGTACCGAGCTTTTAACGGCCGCCCAAACCGATTTTGCTTCCTTCTCTGCACAATTTTGGCAAAGTGACATCATCACAGTCATGGCAGCCATATCCCCCCCCTCTTTTTTTTTTTTTCCAGTCAAGGAGCTTTGGCTTTTGTGCTGGTGGGTCATTCACATCACAGAGCCTGACGCACAGATCCCGGAAACAAGTTTCTATTGTTGCATAAAGGCTGAGAGGGTTGAGAGGGGATGGGGCTGTGGCAGAGAAGCTTGGAGGAAAATATATGAACTGAGGAGCTTTAGAGTTGTTTCCACTCTCAGGCTAATTGTTTCTGCAGTTATTTTTTAAAATTCCTATAATGGGGCAGTGTTTATTTTGGTGTTAATCACTGAGGTCAAACTATCGATTGTATTTTCAAGAAACTCAATACGTCTGGAGCTTTGGGGAATTTTAATTTGGAGAAAATCATTATGCCGTTTCCCACAAATAGCAACTTTAGTTAAGTGCACACATCCATATTGTTGAGATGTTATTACCACCACGCCCTCTGCCCTTAATAAATGTATTTATTCTGCAGCACCCAACCCGAAAGGGAGCGGGCAGCTCGGTGCAACATGATGTGACACACTCACACAGGCTTAATCTCTTCCTACTAGTGTGTGGTCCCTGTCTGAGCAGGGACATACTCAGAGTTTGGGGTCGAGCGAATACTAATAACACCTTTGATTGATGGCCGGTGTCAGAGACTTAGAAAAGGCTGGCAAAATTAATGACCTCTCAAAGTCCTGAGAAAAGTTTAAGAACAGCATTTAGTGGCTGAGACCGGGTCCTCCCCCATGTTTAGCTATGTTTCTTTCTGAAATCCAGTCAGGCCTGTGACAAAACGTCGAGAAGTCAGGGCATTGTGTCTCCCGGTAGAAAATCAACCCACATACCAGTGCGGGACATGTTCCCCCATCTGCTTCACAGAGTCATGTTATGTCGGGAACTTTTGCCTTAAAAGAAGAATTGACCAGAACGGTTCAAAGAAGATTAAAAAGATGCATTTTTGTGTTTTTGTGACATTCGGAGCTTTGACATTTTAAAAAACTGTGACTTCATGGTGAACTACAAAAGACTTCTTAGTCCCAGCCGACTCCTGCATCCACTCTTAACCTTCCATCAACCCCTCTCAACCTCCCCGGCACCCCAGGAGTTGTATTAATAATATAACTGGCAGGGGGGGAACAAACCGGGGTTGGTGCCGCAGGTTAGAGCCAGTTAATGAATACGTGCCAGGGGGAATCCCACAGGTTGGTCCACAGGGGTGAGGTCAGCAGGCGTAGCTGCAATAACCTCCTACCACTCGCTTTATTGGCCTCCTCCCATTTGGGTTTTATTAAATCTTGAGCACATGCAATTGTTCCTGCTTAGGTGGAAGCAACTTAAAAGCTTCAGTCTCTTTACACAACATGACAAAGAAGTCTGCTCAGCAGCACAGCCAAAAATATCAATACAATATGGTTTGTAGCTTTTTAATCAGTTTCACTGGAAGACGTGTAGGCGGTATAAGACAGGAATAGAAAACTTAAAGAGCGAGGAAGGCACAGTTATTCTGTGAACGAGAACCAGTCGAGTTTATTATTGCTCTTTTTGTTTGGAGGTTCCTGATATTTGATGCAAACCTTTCTCCTGAGACTTATTTAAGTGTTAAAAAACATTTTACAGGATGCACACCTGATTGAAAACAATGGCTAATCAACAAGAAACAACCCTAAAAAATTCAAGAGGTGCCAAATTGTAATTATAAAAACAAAAACATACAGAAACATTTCTAAAGACTGTGACACTGACAGAGAGGCCTTCATGGAGTTTTTGGCAAACTTTACATGGCAAGAAAAACTGAATGAGGATGATTTGGATGATGACATGAGCAAAGAAAGATGTTTAATACATTTCTGTGTCCAAGCCCTTGGAAATTCATAGTTTGAAGAAATGCAGTGTGTCTAATTAAGAAACTATTAAATTAAAGAAAATCTAATGTTTAAAAAATGCGATGATTAAAACAAACTTTGGTATAACGACCTCGTCACGTTAAAGTTAAAGCTCTGCGATCCCGAATGTCTCTGTCCTGTGACATTTTGGTTTCTAGGCTGAAACAGCTCGAGCTGCCTGCTTGATCCAATCTCGAAAATACTTCACCTCGAGCTCTCGGGCTGCACGGACTGAAGCCGGGTCATGGGCGTTGCTGTAGCGGAGGTCCAAGTGATGAGCTCCGTCGGGAATCACGATGGAAACCAGAGAACTTGATATGTTGTACGTCACGCCGCCAGCTGACCACGGGTCGAGCCCTCCGTTACTGAAATACAGCAGCAGAGACAGTTTGAGATACTTGTGTACGACATATTAAAGGTTCAATTAAGGCCATCATAAACAATAAAAACAAATGCAAAACAAAATGCTCCATGCAAAATAATAAATCTTTAATTTCTACGTGAGCTGAAAACGCTGCTACAACGGCGGCTGTGTGTCAGTATCAGCCAACCTCTAACCTTTAATTAAAACTAGTTCTGACAAATGTTTTGACTTCTTTAGAAACTGCTTTGAAAGCTCTCAGATCTCTGACTGACAAACTATTTTATAACTTGACAAAAGCTGTTAATTGGTATTTGAACTGATATGAGCCACCTCTGTGTTTGGGATTGAGAGTTTTACATACTTCTGTCGACCTCCTGTGGCTACACAGATGGATACTCTGAGTGCGTCTGCAATAAAAAGCCAGTCAGAAAATCTGCACTTTAATTGCTCCATCACCGCACGAGACAAACCCAGAAAACAAATACTCCACCTAAGCCTGTTTACCTAAAGATGATGTTGCTGTGCGAGGCGATGTCCTTCCCCCCGTAGACCGTGCCTGCCCAGTCGGCCCGTGGCCTGACACCGAACATGAAGTTGCATCCATCAGAGAAGGCCTGGAAGTTCCACTCCTCGGGTTCAAACATGTCCTGGACGCCGTCTGTGCACATGGGCATCACCATCTCCGTGCAGGCCTGGGGGATGAGGGATTGAACACATATTCACTGCGACAGGTAAAGCTGCCCAATGACACATCTGTACGGCGATTTATTCAGCATGACAAGACTGATCCCGAGGCTCTGCGTTACTACTGCACCTGGTAATACCAGCCAAGGAGTCCCAGGCTGCCGGTCGCGGTCTGAGATGTGTTGAGACAGGAGGAGCTTCCGGTGTAGTTGTAGTAGACCTTCGCTGCTTGAGCTACACCGTGCAGCAGCTGGTGGTCGGACACAGTGGAATCGAGAGCAAGATGCTTGCACACCGCCTTGGAAATATATTAAGAAAACTCATTAGAGTTAATGAGACACTTGTGATCACAGTTTGAATTTTTAAAATAAAATATCTCATTCTCTTACATCCATGTTGTTTACGGGGTTTGAAGATTGTTTTCTGGTGGCCCGTAAAGTGTTTTTCCACATAAAAAGTGGTGGCGCCTGATTTGCATATGAAATTCCCTGGAATGAACTTGAATTTATCGCTCTAATCTTGGCACGAGAGGGGAGAAAAAAACAAAAAACGTCCATTTCATTAAAGCCGGCGACCTAAACGACTTAAATTTAAAGGTTTTTTCTGTCCTCGCGACTGTTTTGTGACCACAGTTTATTTCTCCGAATTAATAGCGTGGATGATAAATATTTGAGTTTCAGCTTTTTTTGTGTAATTTTGCTGCGTGTTGTTATGGTTGCAGCAGCAGCAGAGTTGGCCGTGGCTGTTGTTCTTGCACTCTTTGTGAGGCGGAGAGAAAACTGGGCTTTCTTGTTTAGGAGGTTGGAGGGGAGCTGTGCTAGTGTGGAGTCTGTTACTAAGGCTTTTGTGTGCAGGCTGGGGAGGAGTTGGTGGTCGATGGATGAGGAGGGCCACAGACATGTCCAACCAAAGATTTATACCGTGCAAAAAAAAACACTGCAATTGCTCCAAAGCATCTTCTCCTTACTTTTCAGATAGGATTAGGCTTATACATTCATCTCTGCCAACAGATTTCCCCTCCTCTAAGCCCTCAATACCCCGTTCTCACACTCACTCAGATAATCACATTAGCTTTGTCATTAAAAAAGCTCCTCTTTGCACCCACTGCCTAAACCGCTTAAACCACCCATAGGGGTCGCATACATTAAAAGCATGGAGCCCAAAAAACAAAACAAAAAACTCAAAATGACCATTTAGTGTTTATTTCACCTTAACATGGAGCTCCGGGTCTATTCAGTGGCTAAACGATAAAGAAATAAGCAAACAGAAATGTAAAAGTGAAAGTTTTAGCGTGGGACTGCTGTGTGGGGCGCTCGGAGGGGTTCGAGGCAGCAAACACGGAGTCGGGGGGTCAATGGCAGAGCTTGGTTTATGCACGTGACAGGCCGAGGTGACTGGTAGAATACACTGCACCCAAGTCAATCAGCCTCCGCAAACAGCCGCCGTACTGTCACAAGCTTTTTCACAAGCAGTTTTGTAACGTTGGCAGCAGCAAAGACAGTTTTTTTTTTTTGCCTTAGCCACATCAAATGATTGCAGTTTTGGCAACTGATGCAATTTTCCACATCAAGTGTGGAGTATTTGTTACAGCCTCATTGAAACGAGAGCGGTGAACCTTTGTTTTAAACGGCCTCACGAGTCGCTCTGGGCAAACGTCCTCTTTCTGTGGTGCCATGTGAGCGTCCTTAAGAGGGAACACCTCAGAGATCTGACGGAGTGTGCAAATGAAAGAGCCACTGGTACGAGAGGAAGAAAGGAACGGTGGCTTACTTGTAGCCGCTCATCTAAAGAATACTTAAAATCCAAAAAAAAGAAACTAGATCCTTATGAATATTAATGAAGTTAATTGACAGCTGTTGTAAACAAAAGCTGGGGAGACCACAACAAACACTTGTGACACAATCGGGCTGAATCACACATTCATTTCAATTAAGGACAGGCTGTCAGGCCCAATCAGCCGCTTAACCAGAGACAAAACAAAATTTAAACCTCTGACAGCAAATCAATCTCAAGTTTCACTAGAACTGAAACTTTTCTGCAAGAAAGCAACCACTGCAACACTGTTAAATCTTAGACGCTGTGTTTCATCCATGGCTGCATGTACCTGGATCGGCCAGGGAGGAAGAGGCTGAAGAAAGTTCGCCTCGTACGGGTAGTCCACCATCGCCAGATTCACCCACGTCTCCTGGAGCCAGTTCTTGAAGCCGGTGACTTCATTCATGTTTTTAAGAGGGGAGCATAAGCTGAATTCATCCGACAGCCACTGAAGACCGGACGCTTTTGAAAAGAGAGCAAAAAAACAAATTGTTCATGTGAACTGCAGAACACATATTTTCATACATGACTACTACCATATTTATTACACTAGGTGGGTACTGGCATGTGGTATTTACATTTTAACTGATTGTTTGTTGGAATCCAAAACTACGACTCCCATGAATCTTTGCAGGAGTGATATGAAAACTGCATAGCTGACAGAATGAATTTCCTTATAAACCATCAAAGTTAAATCAAAAAGTCTTTTTTTCTGTCTCGTGTCTGTTTTAAACTTTTCAGATTCTGAAGTTTTTGGGACAGATGCGACCAAAAAAAACATCCGACAAGGTGACAACCATAATCCATCTGTCTGAAGCTTCTGGGTCACCGTGACCGGCTACAAACACGCCATCACTCAGGATGTCTGTCCTGTTTAATTGTGTTTTTACCAGGATAGTTCAGTACGGCCCAACTTGTACTGTAATGTAACTGAACAAAGCAATTAAATGTACTTTCAGTACCACTTTCTAATAAGGCAACCTTTATAAATTATTTATAAGCTGTAACAGCTTTATTAATTATTGTCAAACTATTTCTTTATTAATCATAAACAAGAACAACTTTCCGGGATAATCATCCTCCAACATGACACGTTCTTTGTCTTCTAGTTTCCTCTGAAAGTTTCTTCAACTGCCAACATTAATTTATGGACGCTCATTAACAGCATAATTAAAATCAGAGTTAATGTATTAGGTGTTAAACTTGGGAGTGTGAGAGACACTTTATTATGACTATAACTAAAAAACTAAAAATGCTGGAGGAGGATTTTCTCAAAGCAGTCCTTGTTAATATTTGAAACCTGTTCCTTAAAGTGTAAGTGAATGATTTAATAATTATTTCAGCTTCAAACTCTTATTAAAAAGTCTTTTTTTTATTTTTTATTGGTGGACTATTACCGCTGATGGTGTGATACGAATAAAAAGTAGCGCTTGAGTCGTTAAAGCTCATTCCTGCTGTTTAAGACGACGATGATAAAAAAGGTTGCAGGTGATCCTGCAGAGGAACTTTCTTTTTCACAATATTAAAGAACTGGGATAGTCTGAGTTATGCAAGTAGTAAATTTTATGAAGCCGCGTACAATCTGTCATCTGTAGAGAGGCTCCAGCCTTTACGTTTTAGTGACAGCTGTCCGGTTTCAGGCTTCAGCAGACAGTTAATCAAGTTTACATTTGGACCATATGGACAAATTCTTCAAACCTTGAGCTCGTAGATGAGATTAAACATTTATTATTCTGAATAATTCATATTTTCTACAGTATGACAGATCATGAGTGTGAGACTTACCCGTGGAAGAGACGTTTTCGATAGCCTTCCACGACTTTCTGATGTTCGTGTCGCAGTTGTAACCACTTTTGGCAAAGTCCTGTGTTACTATTTTGTAGAAGTCTCCGCATGGCACCATACCAGGAAACTGCCATATCGGTGCGGAGGCTGCCAGAGCTCTGAAATCCAGAAGCAAAACCACATATATTCACTTTATCCTGACATAAGACTCCATTATCCTGTGTAACCTTACTGTGATTTATGTAACATGTTGGGGCAGCGTAGTGATTACAAATCAAAGTCAGTGGATCGCTGATTCAAACTCTTCGGTGCCTTAGAGTCTGTAGCAGGAGTGTGAAAGAGACCTCACAGATTTGTGCCGTTGGCTGAAATCTTTGTTTTTATTATATTTATTCGCCGACAGGAAGCCAAAACTTTCAAAGAAATGCTGAACAAGCTCTCTGTCCAAAGAAAGCTGAACCTCGAAAATAAAACCATTTCCTCATTTATCTCTTCAGTGTCCTTTGGTGTGAAGTGAGCACAGATCACAGAAATGCGAACTCGCCTGGTAAATCTTTGGGGAAATCCAACCTCATAGTCTGCACAACAACATCTTACCCAACAACTATATTGGGGTACTTCATCCTGAACCAGGCGGACAGCATCCCTCCATAGGAGCCGCCGATGGCGATGACAGGGCTGTGCTGCGCTCCGGGTAAAGTGCTCTTCATGTCCTGAATCAGCACTGCAAAATCTGCCAGGGCCTGCTCTGAGGTCAGGTAGTTCAGGTGTTTGCTGTCCTGCAGGTAAATGAGAAGGATTATTGTAAAATTAAGAGCTAACTGTCTTATATTAAAATGCATTTTTTTACAGCTTCAGCTACCAAATACTAGAATATTCAGACTAGACATGTTCACATCTACTACATTTCACCCCATTAGGTCTCTTGTGTCTATCCCAGTAGGTAAATGCAGGTGTGCGGAGGCCATTAACGGATTAGTTCCTGGAAACCCAGAGGATTGGGATTGGTGCGACGCCCTCTGCATCCTCTCCCGGCCTAGTCAATCCGCTATGTCCAATTGTCCTGGCCCGGGACATTCAAACTGCAGCCGCCTGAGCATCGTGGCGGCTTTTTGTGTGTGTTGTTCCAAAAGCTCGCCTTGTATTTTGTGTTTTGAGAAGGTTGGCGTTGGAAGTTCTGGGATTGGGCAGGGTTTAGTTTTGATTTAAATACTTATGAAGAGATTTTTTGTTAGATTCACTAGATTAAAGGGTGCTGTTTTCAATGTTTTTTGTTATTGATAACAATAGATTAAATATTGAGGTTTTCGTTTCTGGTTTTGTTCTGTGACTTAGTAACGAATAGGCTCTGGTAGAGTTCTCTTTTTGTTATATTTATTTGTTCTTTTAAACAGCACTCATGTGCCCGTTTGTTCCCATTTCCCTCACCACCTTTTGTTAAATTAAGAAAATAAACGGGCGAACCTAAAGCAAGTGTCATTTTTCTCTTTATTGCTTATCCCATTCTATGTTACAGCTCACCTAACGAGCCGGGTCGTAACATAAATGGGGGCTCGTCCGGGATTTGAACCGGGGACCTCTCGGTTTCAAGAAACCAATCCCCCACATACCTGCATTTACCTACTGGGATAGACACAAGAGACCTAATGGGGTGAAATGGCGGCGGCCGTAACACTAATAATATACAAACATATAAACACACTATAAGACAGAAAACATGTAATTAAACATATTTAAATCAGATTTTCTTCACTTACGCTGTAAGAGTCTGGTCCAAATGGCAAAGACTCTCCATAGTAACGATGTTCTGCAAAAACCAGCATGGCGCCCAACTCCTCCGCAATTTCCCACATGAATCCCTGCGGAGAAAACAATGACAGGTGTTAAGTTAGACTGCGGAATATGCGCAGGGGTAAATACAAGGTAGCAGATGGGGTATTTACAGTGTTGTTGCAGAACCAGGTAATGTCGCCTTCGTTGCCAGTATAGAACAAAATGGGTCCTCCGGGCTTGTGCCAGTGTTTGTCAGCCACGAGGTATCTCTGCTTGAAGGTGCCATCCTCTAGGAAGCCAAAATGATCAATCTGGAACATATGAAACGTGAAACTATTTAAAAAAAGAAAGGCAAAATCTTATGTGATGATAAAACCTACACGTTTTCCAGTCCACATAGGCTGCTCTGAGCTGGATGTGATCACTTGACCCTGTGCCAGCTGCAGCGTTGTGAGATGACAGCCCCGAGGTTAGATTCAAGGGTAATTAGCCCCAATTTGTAATAAAAAAAAAAAAAGTTGAAGCCAATTTAAGGGATGCCACATTAGTTCCACTTTAGATGAGCTCTGATCCTTTCACTAAACCTCAGGGATTCTTGGGTATCTTCCTCTTTCAACTATATGTCCTGTAGTCTTTATTAAACAAAAGCAGAAAGAAACTTCACAGAGAAGACAACCCCATGAGGCTGTCGAGTTGTCCAACCCTTGAAACATTCCCAACACTTGATACAAAATGTTTTTTGTTTTGTTCCCCCCTCCCTCCTCGCTCGCGGCCCTCCTCGGTGGATACAAAAGGAGGCAGCAATTTTATGAGCCAGTGACAGCAAAAAAGATTCTGGGGGCTCAATGTGTTCATTCAAGCCTCGGCTGCTTTAGTGCTTGGCACTGATTTTTTTAAGTGAGAGGAGACCATGAGAGAGATTGAAGGAAAAGTTCTGCAGTTCAGAAACAAAATAAGTTTCAGTGTCTTGTTAGAATTTTGTGAACAAAGCATCTAAAGTCCTCCAAAAAGTCAGATAACTTCTAACATTTGATGTCGTATTGAAAAATCAATTATTAAAAGTCGCTTGAAATACAGACAAAAAAATTCCTCTATTCTAAGATGTAAAGACCAAAACTGAAAGTGCTTCAACCAGAAGGAGCCCTGGTGAATACTGTATCACTCGCACCCACTCAGTATGCACGTCACAAAACCTACGAGACTGCTTTCATAACAAATCCACACCCTGATGGGTAGTGCCACCATGTGGTAACTGCAGGCATCGCTGGATTATTTAAAATTCACTTCACGTACTTGTGCAGCCACTGGACCAGGACTTTAACTATTCTACAAGTAAACAGGCTGCTGTGTTACAGTCCAACAAATTGAGACATGAAGGAAACAACCGAAGCACAAGCTCCAGTAAACTGCTACAGTTCATCTGGAGGATGCTGGAGGACACTTCCATTCATTGTCTGAATGCACAAAAAACAACAAAAAAAAGGCAGTGAAGAGGATTTCCTTTGGACAACTGCTACATCACTCAGTGTGGAAAATGACCAATGATTGATGACTCTTTTGTTAAAACAGCAGACTTGTTCTTGTGCTCGTGGAGGAGAGACAATTTCTCGTTGATTGAAACGCATCAGACACGACAATGGCTTCAAAAAAAAGGAGGAAATGATGCTTATCTTCTTTTTAGTGTGGCTGATTAGGCCGGATGGCGTGGGCTGGACCAGGTGTGGAGCATTGTCTCCTAATCCAAATAATGTTTGGTGCACACACACACACGCTGTCAGAAATATCGGTCAATGTCATACTGCAAATAACAGTTATTTTCATTTTTGGTCATGATGTTTGGTCGATGAAGCAAAATTGAAAAATGCTCGTCGCAGTTTCCTTGAACCCAAGGCGACATAATCTTGTTTTGTCTGACCAGCAGTCTGAAACATGAAGATACTAAAAGAAATCCTTTCATTTAAAGAATCTGGAATCATCAAATGTTTGGCAACAACTAATCAGTTATCAAAATAGCTGCCATCACAAATCAATAAATTGCAGCTGCTCTAGAAATATTAAATACTTCCTTATGTACGGGACTTTCTTTTCCCGATGTCTACAGTCATGGGAAGTCCTTGAAAAACCTTTTCAATGTTTAATCCTGCAGAGAAACCGGATTAAATATTCAACAGAGTTTAAAGTTTAAGAGTAAATACAGGCAGATGCTGCGAGGCCCAGATTTACACATTACACTGCCTGCCTCATGTCTGAAGCAAAACTATGAATAATCTTTTATATTCCAGTTCATTTCAGAGTTTAGGTCTCACTGGTTGTGACTTTTTAGACACTTCAACTATCAGCTTGTACCACCAGATTACGGAGGATGTTGAGATTAATTGAAACAGCCAATTAGAGAGTGACATAATTATTCTGATTCACACTGAAATGACAAACCTTTTACACGTGATAGGCAGTAAAAAGACACCAGACACACAGTCTTGTGACTGCATGACTCATAAAAGTCATGCAATCTGATTCTCCATGAAGTAAGAGTAAACAGAAAAATGTAAAGGTTGAATGAAAATCTCCCCGAGCTGAAGTGTTTCACGTTCGCTGGGGCCATGGAGACCTTTTTAGGCAGGAGGCCAACAGGGATAGTCACAGTTCTCACTCCCTTCACTACAGGAAGGAAGAAGGAAACAACCTATTGTCTGCAGGCACAACACACGGACAGCTCCTACAGAATAAAGTGCATTGATCATTTTAGAAAGAGCAAGTGGTGCAGAAACAGCAAAACAATAAAATGGGAAATATAAAAAAGGTGACCAACACACATATAATACAATACTGTATTATTTCACTTTTATTTATGTTGATTATTCTACAACACTACATGCAACCCTGACAGGCTGCAGAAGTGAAAGAGAAAGAAGAAATCACAGCTTCCAAAAAAACAAAAGTTTGAGTTTATAAAATGAGCACTCACCTTCTGGTCAAAGTAAAATGTCTCATAGCTGATGGGGGGCTCAGTGGAGGGCGGTGACCCCCCGAGCCTGGTGAAAAGTTGTGATTTAAAGGCGATCACGTGTAAACAGCCCAGACACAACGTTAGGACGCAGGTAGCTGCAGCTCTGCACAAAACCTCCATCCTGATCCTCCAGCACAGCTCACAGCAAAGAGATCCTCAGCACTGTGAGATGGTGAGGGCGCATGATCTGTCCTCGCCTGGGAAGACCTGTCCCGTGGAAGAAAAGGAAGTGAGACTGAGGTTTGTCAGCAGATCCACAGAGCAGAGACACGCCACGACTGCTGCAGCCGCAACCTTCTCACAACGTTTCTACAACGTTTCTACAACTTATTAACAACTATTCCAACTAATCCCACTGCAGCCGGCACGCAGTAAACACAGAGCAGATGGCTCATGCTGTAAATACGCTCGCAAGGCTTCATGGGAGTCTGAGTTTTTTTTTCTTGCATGTGCACGCTTGCAACAAACCAGATATCTCTGCAAAAAAGAGAAGTGAGTTTAGATGCAAGGCTTCAAATAAACAGAGCTCACTTCAAGTCTGTGTTATTACAGTGTGTATGCACACTAATTCTCAGTGTGAAGATTTTATTTTGAAAGTCTGTACCGGAAATGTCATCCCATGTGTCTTAGGCTGCAGCCACATTTTTCCTCACTTTGTGTTTTTTTTTTTCAAACTGCATGAAGTGAGAAAAATTCATGCAGCAGCTGTGAGGAAACGTGACTCAGTGCTTCCTCTCGTGTCTCCTTTAGCAAAGATAGGACACACTGGACCATAGACCATGCTTTTCTTTTGAAAGGAAAGGAGATGACCCCTGTCCTACAATTTCTTCCGGCAGCTACAAAAAATTTTATTTATTTATTTATTTAGTTATTATTTACAACCAGACATTTAAATGTTTAAAAGAACATCATTTTATGTAAACAGAGCGATGCAGGCTGCAGCAGAGAAAGTGTGTGTGTGTGTGTGTGTGTGTGTGTGTGTGTGTGTGTGTGTGTGTGTGTGTGTGTGTGTGTGTGTGTGTGTGTGTGTGTGTGTGTGTGTGTGTTTTATCAGGCTGTCAGTCAACCAGAGGCTCGTTTCCTCTGTGAAACCTGCTCTGTGTTCATTTACAGTCACTGCACATTTTTTCTTTATTACTTTGCATCAAATCAACACTGCCAACTGTACAATATATTTTATTTACTGTTGCTATTTTTGCTATTTTATTATATATAGTTTGTTTTTATGTCTATCTATCTATCTATCTATCTATCTATCTATCTATCTATCTATCTATCTATCTATCTATCTATCTATCTATCTATCTATCTATCTATATAAACTCTGATGAACTGGCTTATTGTTGTAAAGTGTAAGGTTTGTGTCTGCACAAATGATACACACTAATGACAGTCGGTGTGCATGTACATGTGTGTCTGTAATCTGTGGCATCTGTTTGTATTCATTGTTTACATCTGTGTTCATTATTTAAAGACTCGGAATATAATTATGGTGTCATTTGATAACAAATAAATCAGAATCAGAAATACTTAATAATCCCAGGGGGGAATTATTTTTGTTGTTTGTGTGTGTGTGTGTGTGTGTGTGTGTGTGTGTGTGTGTGTGTGTGTGTGTGTGTGTGTGTGTGTGTGTGTGTGTGTGTGTGTGTGGAAAAGATCAGATTTACAGTTAAATCATGTGCAACAAGTGCAAAAGTAATTGTCCATGTTTGTGTCATTACAGAAGGGGTAATCAGAATCAGAAAAACTTGAAGGAAAGACATGAAGGAAACAACAACAACAACAACAACAACAATAACAATAATAATAATAATAATAGAATAAGAGAGGGCATATTTAGGCATTTGCAACAAGTTAAAGATGTTTAAATCTAAAAAATAAAACATTTTGATAACTTGTTGTCTATGGTCTTTTTGATGTTAAACTACAGTTAACGCAGATTTTCATCTCAATGTTGAATGAGAAAGTTATTAAAATATAAAATGTAGGACTTTAATCTGACAGTCTGTTGTGAGGGAGCAGCTCACTGCCCTCTTGTGGCCTCCTTAAAGAACTACAACTCCCAACGTGACGCCCTAAACAGAAGACGTCACTCTCCTGCGACCGGCTTGTGTTGTGCGTGGTAGCATCGTGATGGAGGTGTGCGGGTCTTCAGGTGTTTCTCTCAGAGAGTTTGGCTGTGAGCAGAGTTTACTGTCCCGACCGGACGGCTCGGCGTCCTTCACACAAGGTAACGACCCTGAGGGGAGGCGTCCATCAGGGGGACACGTGGTTACAGCTGCTGCAGATACAACATGTATCTTGTTTGTTATGAGCTGCGTGCACGGGGTGGAAATAATAAATAACACATGCATGCATGGTCAGAATAGAAAACAGCTGCACCTCTGATTCACTGAGGCTGGCAGGGACAATTATAAAATAATAGTACAAGGATAGGAGAGACAGGCTAAGGGAGGACCATGTGGATATACAATATATTATAGTGCAAATTTCTGAGCAGTAAACCAACTGTTTAATGTTATCTGTATCAGTGGCGAGGTGTCTAAGACAGCACATTTTAAAAAATGTATAAGAACCAAAGGTAAGAGCTCCTCGAGGAGCCTTTTCTCTGTAACCCCCTCTGTGTGTTGCTCCTTTTTGTACAAGAATAATAAATTCAACTTAAACTTTGATACTTTGAATCCAGGCTTCCTTCTTTAAAAATGTTCGTTAAGTTGAATTTATTATTCTGGTACAAGAAGGAGTGTTTAACAGTGCAACACACAGTAGGGTTACAGAGAAAAGGCTCCTCGAGGAGCTCTAACTCTTGGTTCTTATACATTCTTTAAAATGTGCTGTCTCGGACACCTCCCTCACTGATACAGATACCATCATAACATTCCTTTAGTTGGTTTACTGCTCAGAAATTTGCACAATATATAATATATTTTATATCCACATGGTCCTCCCCTAGCCTGTGTGTTGCACTGTTAAACGCTCCTTCTTGTACAAGAATAATAAATTCAACTTAACAAGAATTTTTAAAGAAGGAAGCCTGGATTCAAAGTATCAAAGTTTGAGTTGAATTTATTATTCTGGTACAAGAAGGAGCAACACACAAAAAGGGGTTACAGAGAAAAGGCTCCTCGAGGAGCTCTAACTGTTGGTTCTTATGCGTTTTTGTCTCGCTCACCTCCCCACTGACAATTTCCTTTTTTGTTTTTCCGTTTAGTAATAAACATTGTGTTTCTTGTCCAAACTGACACTTCCCTTAACCCGTCTCTCTTGTCCGTGAACTATTTTTTTAATTCTCTCTCCCTGCCAGCCTCAGTAAACACAGGCCAGATAAGGGAAGTGGACGAGATATGCAAAAAACAGAAAACACACACACTCTCTATAAGAGTTAGAACACCTGCACCCCAGTATAATCCTCATTTTTAATAACACCTGTGTATGTTTATGTCTAAGAGAGCAAAGTGTAACAGGAGTCAAATTCCTCGTGTGTCCACACATACTTGGCAAATTAAAGTGATTCTGATTTAAACATTGGTCCTAAGTTTACAGTGCAGTGTAAGTGTCAGCTGTCGTCTTATTCCGGTTCAATGATCCAATTGTTGTTTTTGTTGGAATGCTCCATCTGCTGTGAACACGTCAAAGATCACATCTTTCTAAAAGCTTCCTCCACATTTTATTTCTCCGTATACTTTTTTTGTTTTCAGTTGTACTCAGAGAAAAAAACATAATTTCTGGATAAATTCTGTATTTTCTGTTGAATTGTTGTGTCAAAATTGCCTAAACATTTACTGACTACTGAGAAATTACTGAAGTCAAAGGTCAATCGTCAGGAGTTCATAAAGTGTTCAGGAGTCTCTGATTATTTATTGCCGCTTGACCAAGGAGAATTAGAGACACTCTCAAAGTTGATCAGAAGTGCCTGAGTCGGTCTCACATGCTGCCCAACTCATCCTGGTGGATCGACTTTAAACCCCAAGATAACAGCACAAATACTACACGCCCAGAATGAGTCACAGAGAATGTCTTTACCCATGGAGGTGTTACTGTCAGCATGTTCTAGTCTGGAGACACAGATGTCTGTTTACGCAGATTGGACCGTCAACGACAAGCTATCTATTACGTCTATGAAGGCAGCAACAGGTCTCTGTGACCCTGGACACCACAGTGACCTCGTGTTAACCATAGAAAATTCTATAACACTGTTGAATAATGTGCTCTTCTGTTCGTTTTGTGAAAAGGAGACACAAGTGTGTTGGCGGCAGTTTACGGACCAGCCGAGGTCAAAGTCAGCAAGGAAATCTATGACCGGGCGACACTGGAGGTGTTGATACAGCCCAAAGTGGGTTTGCCGAGTAAGTGATTATGTGAAGATGATGGGAGCTTAATGCAGCATTTTAAACTTTTTTATATGTGATAAAGTTTTGTTTCACTTTCTAGCACACTGTTAAAGAAGTACATACATATACAACAACATGCTTTAATGTTAGACACTTGTTTTCATATGATGATCCTCAGAAAAAAACATTTCTAACAGCTCATTTAAGTTAATTTAGGGCAAACATTGGTGGTTTTTGAGCATAGCAGCTGCCATACCACAACACACCACAAGGTGTAACAAGTGAGGCAGTTGGTTCCCAGTCTGAATCAAGTGTTTGTTTATTGTCTAGGTGTGCGTGAGCGATCGCAAGAGCAATGTGTGCGAGAGACCTGTGAGGCGTCTCTGCTCTTGTCGCTCCATCCTCGCTCCTCCCTCACGCTCGTTCTTCAGGTGATACACGATGACGGCTCGGTATCCTTCAGTAAAACTCTGCTGCTCATTTCAAATCCTGCGGCTAGGACATTACTGATGTTTCTTGTGAAGTGTTCTTCCTTACCTGTTCCTCAGCTCTTGTCCTGCTTTCTGAACGCCGCCTGTATGGCTCTCATGGATGCAGGCCTGCCAATGAGTCGCCTGTTCTGTGGAGTGACCTGTGCCATCGACACAGACGGTCAAATCATCACAGACCCCAGTGCAGCTCAGGAGAAGGTAAATAATGAGGCTCTGCTGTTGTCTTTGCTCTGACTGTCATGAGAAGAGATGTACACCAGTAGATATGTAACGATGCATCGTGACACGATTAATAATCGGTACAAATGCCCGACGACTCGCATCGGTTGACAGAAAAAAATGAATCGCGATTCTTCGAGAAGTAGCATATGTTCTTTTTCGTCTTTTTTTTAAAATTAGAAATAGGTTACGTTATCTTAAAAAAAAAGGCGCTGGTTGGTGATTCATTTGTTCAACATCAGGCGTCAAGTCACGTGACTCAAGTCACTACGTAGGTACACGAATACAACCGTGAGAAACGGACAGACAAAACAAAAACAGCATGTAAATATTGCAAGAGACTGCAACATATAGCGGCAACACGAGCAACATGCAGCAACATATCAGCCGCCAAAGTAACGTTAGGCCACCTCGAGAGGAAAACTGCACATCACACCAGTTAACAGCAGTTTACTTGTGAGATTGTTTTTTTAAAGAAAGGAGATATCTGTCATGTGTTTTGTTGTTTAAGATGTAAATTGCACTTTTTATAAGAGAACACAAACTGTTTTAAAATTTTATTCGGTCATAATTTGTCTGTAGCTCATTTTGATTAAAAAAAAATCGTATCGTGACTCGAATCGAGTTGTGAGTTGAGTGTATCGTTACATCCCTATACACCACCCATTTTCCATGTTTTCTATAATTAATTTTGATATTTAAATCTGCAGAATGTGTCACAATCCTCCACTGAATCTTGTCTTTGTTCCCTTTCACCAGGAAAGTCGAGCTTTGATTACTTTTGCTATCGACAGCAAAGAACGCAAAGTCATGATGTCGTCGACCAAAGGGTCGTTTTCAGTTCACGAGGTCAGTAAATAAATGTCTTTGTCAGATTTAGGTTTGTGAACGTGCCAACACGAGCTGTGGTTCATTTCTCATGTCCATTATTACACGAGCTCTGTCAGCGATCCGCTTCAGCTCCGATGACGATCTGTGTTTTTGTTGCACAACTGCAGCGGTGTATAGCAGTCAGTCAGAAAGCATCAGAGAAGATCTTCCAGTTCTACAGAGACTCTGTCCGGCGGCGATACTCCAAAACCCTCTGAAGAAAAAGCAGTTTTTTTTATTTTATTAGCCTTTTTTTAAACAATATGTACTGATGTTGTAATAAAATATTTAGCAAACACGTCGGGCTACATTTGCTTCAGTTCCTTTGTAGTCAGCTGTGAAGGGAGCGAGCAGGACATTTGTAACATTTCTACAAAATAAAAAGACAAACGTCAAACAAGTGCATTTATTGGGATTCATCGATTCTTCTTTCAGGTTAATATTTACATTTAATACAAGGGTGTGGACTGGGAAATAACTGAATATATCTTTTATTAATAAATCTCATTTGTCACAACCTTTATTGACTTGCATGAGTTAACCACTTCCCTGCATCCGGTCATTTTCTATACAAGCGATGCAAATGTCTCATGACGGCATCACCGGTCAAGGCAAATCCACTTTAAATGCTTCCATATAAATCACTAATTGTGCTAACTCGGCTGTAACGACAAAGGTTGATTGACAGGATCGTAGGAGCTGTACAACACGGTGTGTGGACTCTGGGTTAGACACGAGATCTCACAGGTGTGTCTATGAATAGCACGCACAGTGACCATGATCTATCATCAGCTTAACACCGCAGAAAACAAAAAGTGTTTGGTTTGTGTACTTTAGAATGGAGCCGTGGACTCTATAAAACTATACATCTAAATAGAAAATGTTCCTTCCGGTCATTTTTTAAAATATTTACTCAGAGTTCCCTTATTCACAGTTTTGTCAGTGGCACATTTAAGCTCGAGCTTTCTTTCATCAAAGCTGTTTTTTTTTTTTTTTTTGCAGTAGTTCAGGACCAAATAAAGGAAGTGATGAAAGCTCGGAGCAGGTTTGACAAGCACAAACTCGCCATGCAGCTTTCTGCTGTGACCCAAATGGAGATTTTACTGACTCATGCATCACGTGGCTGAACGCTGTGTGTCCGGTTAGGCCCTCTTTTACCAAACAAGGTTTCAAAGGTTTGTCATATTGCAAGAAGCGAGTTCCTGACTGGTCTCAGTCGTCTTTGTGGAGGAGAAAATAACAAAATCTACATTTGGGGAGCGTGGCGTAGCGGCCTGGTTGCTTCTATTAATGGAAGAGCTCATAAAAGGATCATCCTCAGAGTTTCTTCTCTATTTTTGGCACTTCTCCTTGCAGAGACCCGCTCCTCTGTCTATGTTATCATTTTCTAGCACTGTATAAAGAAGCGGCTCCTTTTGTTTCTATATCTAGAGCCACGTTTTTCACATCACGACCTTCTGACAACTCTTCGTTTATATTTATTTTCTTACATAATGGCACTAATTTAGTTTTTTGTGTATTTCAACATGAAGATACTTATTCGACTTGTCATAAACAACGACAGTCTTTTCTGCAGGTAAACGATGAGTGACACTGAATGTGAAATCAGGATGAGTTGAGCAGAGTTTTCCTTTGTGGATCTGTCCTTCGGCTGCAGCCGGTGGAGGAGCAAGAAATTCTTGCTTATTGCCTTTTTTTTCCACGAGCGACAGTCAGGCCTCCCACGGCAAGCTCCATCAGGATTTAAACGCTGCTGCGTCCTTGCTGTGACCTTCTCATAAATCTGCAGACGGGATGGTCGTGTACTGCCCTCCACTTAGCTTCTCCCGGGCAGACGAGACCACACATCCTCTCTCTTCTCTTTCTGCTTCTCATTATTCATTGTTAGTGTGACAGTGATATCTACAGTTGTGATAACATCTGCATGTGTTGTTTGTTTTTTACAGTAATGCTTAACGTGGTGAGGATTACGACACACATTTATAGGATGACGGGTAACTTAAAGAAATCACATTTACAGGCTCGATCTTCCAGGTGGAGTGATATAACTTCTTTTTTATTTATTCTGTCCTCTGAGCTGAATTCTGTCCTAATCCAATTAGAGGTGATTGTGATCAATGCACCGGCTCTCCTGTTGTTTTCTCCACTTTTCTAGCTGTGGATAAAACAGAACTGCAGATAGGAATCGACGAGACAAAGGCTGTTTTACGCTTATAGGTGATGTGTTGGCATGTGTTGATGAAATGTGTGTGTTTGTTTGTCTCCTTGTTGCTTTTATGGTGGTTTTCCAGAAAGGTAGGAAATCAATGCAGCAATGGCACAGATGTACGTTATAATTCCAAACACAATGGAGAGGACCGAGAGCCACAGAGCCTGGCGAGACGCTGCATTGGCCCCCTGGAAATCCCCCTGAGCCGATGCCTTGTTGGTCTGAGAAAAGAAGAAGAGAGAAGGGCATTCGTCATCATTTGTCAACGTCCTCTCTGGTCTCTACTTTCCTCGTCCACTCATTCCAATCACACACTAAGACCATATTATGTGCTATCTCTGAATAACACTTTGTGCCTCATCTATCACTTCATCCTTCTTTCCTTCCTCTCTCCTCCTAGTCCTTGTCTCTGACTCTGACCCCTGTTTTAGGCAGCACTCGACAATATTGGAAATCTATCACCTTGGGGCTTCTTGTTATGACTCTAATTAAACCTTAATGAAGGCCATTGATCTGATCAAACGGGCCTTTGCAGCTTGCTGCCAGTTAGCTTTGCAAAAGCGTTAATGGGATTTTTTTTTTTCCCTCTGCACTGCTGGAACGATGCCTATATACACCGAGGGGATTCGGTGACTAGAGATAGAGGTGTTGGGGGATTTTCAGCACTGAAGGCAGTAATAGTGACTGATGAGATAATTTGTGCAGAGATGTTGTTCCCGTTTCCCTTTTAACCTGCTCTAACTTGGCTTGGAAGAAGCTGATCATCGCAGCGATCATATGAACACATCTCAGCTCTTCTTTTTGTGAATTCGTTAGTATCTGTTGTCGTCGAACACAACAAGAGCTGGTTATATTTGTAGCATGCTGACACAGTGTTTGGAAGTAACAGCATGTTTGCAGTTTTTCAGTGTAATGCTTGTTAGATTCCTTGTTATAGAAGAGTATGATAGAAAATATGAATATTATGAGCCAGGGGTGATATTTAGTTTAATTGTTTTTAACAGGATCTTTCCGATTTTTCTGCAAGTTTACATCCGGAGTCAGTGGGTGCAAGCAATCATTTTGGTGTGTCTGTTTTTCAATTTGCTCTGATTGTTTCCTTGGAAATACTGGACATAGTTTACAGCCTGTCACGTCACTGATAAAGTATATTCAATAAAACATCAGACACTGAAGAGTCAACACAATTAAACATCTCTGTAAATCATCAGCACATGAAAAATATCTAAATGTATAAAAAACACATCTTTGGATTGTTGAGCTCTGTGATGTTTCAGACTTCTTGTGCAAATCTAAGTGCAATCCATCTTGTCTAAACTTGACTACACTGAATGTGTTCTTTACCGTGGCCCTGAAGTGCAAAACACAACAGCAAATCATAAAACACAATAGCAAATCATAAAACACAACAGCAAATCATAAAACACAATAGCAAATCAAAAACACAATAGCAAATCAAAAAACACAACAGCAAATGTAAAAACACAATAACAAATCAAAAAACATAATAGCAAATGTAAAAACACAATAACAAATCATAAAACACAATAGCAAATGTAAAAACACAATAACAAATCAAAAAACATAATAGCAAATTCAAAAACACAATAGCAAATCAAAAAACATAATAGCAAATGTAAAAACACAATAACAAATCAAAAAACATATTAGCAAATGTAAAAACACAATAACAAATCATAAAACATAATAGCAAATGTAAAAACACAATAACAAATCAAAAAACATAATAGCAAATGTAAAAACACAATAACAAATCAAAAAACATAATAGCAAATGTAAAAACATAATAGCAAACTCAAAAACACAACAGCAAATCAAAAAAACATAATAGCAAATTCGAAAACATAATAGCAAATCAAAAAACACAACAGCAAATTCAAAACATAAAAGGTAGGTACCCTCGGGCGACATGAATCGTCGCTGATTGGACTGGTGGTCTGTCCTTTAAACTAGAAGGACACGGTTAAGATGTTTTCAAAGTCAAAGTCAAAGTCAAAGTCAGTTTTATTTGTCAATTTCTTCACATGTACTTGACATACAAAGGAATCGAAATTACGTTTCTCACTTTCCTATGCGTTTACATAGACAACAACAACAACAGTAAAGTGCAAGTGCACAAGACAAGACAAGACCTAAGCTAAGTTACTGTAAATAAATAAGTAAAGTGCAGTGGCTTAAGGCTACTGTTACCTAGTGTTGCTAAAACTAAACCAGGTATGACAAGACAAGATGACAAGACGAGATAAGACAAAGACAACACTGATGTGTGCATTTCAATGTGTGCATTTAGAGGTAGTTGTTGTAAAAGTGATGGCTAGTGCAATAAAAAAAAATATATATAAATATACAGCAGCATGTGAGTGCAATTTTCCATATGCAGAGTCTCAGTTTAGGTAAGGTGGGGGTGGGGGTGGGTGGGGGGGGGGGGGGGGGGGGGGTGAGAGTCCAATGTCCCTAGAAAAATATGAGCGCTGTTAACTTTCTGAATTTGCTGTTCTGTTTTTTGATTTGCTGTTGTGTTTTGCACTTCAGGGCCACCGTAGTTCTTAGTCTACACAGGGTAAGAAATCACCCTTGGTTGTGAACTAGTGCCAGGTTGTATCTTGTCAGCTCAGGACTGTGTGTGTGTGCGTGTGTGTGTGTGTGTGTGTACCTTCTGTGAAAGGTAGAAGGCAGCGATGCCCAGGGGCCAGAAGCAGCAGAGCATGGAGAAAAAAGCCAGACCCAGGTAGTCCTGAGGGATCATCAGAGGGAAGTTGTTCTCGCTGTCTGTATCACTGAAATCATCAATGGACGAGTCCTGGGATTCAGACAGAGTGCACTTAGGTTGAGTTCAGATTAACTGGACAAAGACAGTTGCTAAATCTCATTGCTAGATTGTCAGATTTGCATTTACGTATCCTGGGAATGAGACTCAACAATCTTCAAAAGTTGTATTAAACATACTGTACAAAGATAGAAAAATGTTTCTCTTGTTCTAGTGTATGTTGTGTTCACGTCCTCCGCAACCACTGTAAAACTTTGCTGGTGCATGTAAGATAATGTGACTGAATGGGGTTAGTCTGGATGTGCACTGTGCACTGCTGACCGCAGGCGATTCCCGACCCGCTCATCTTTCTCAAACAGCTGCATATTCAATCCGACTTCCTCTTTTTATTACTCTGCTTGTTGTTTTGTGCATTTTGTCCAAAGACGCTTTGATCAGTTCCACAGTAAGAATTCAGCATAAAGTGATGAAGGAGTTTGAGTCCTTTAACTAAGACGAACAAAGGAGAAGGAAATGTTGTTCCTCTTTGAGGTCACTGCAGGGTTTTTATCCCACAGTATTCAGACTGAGCTTTACAGTGAAGGTATTGTGTGTGCTGTCCTTTTGTCCTTGTACAACAAACCTGAGCTGTGTGGCAGCCAGCTGATATTAATTGCGTGTGGTATTACTTGTGTTTGTGTTCTTAATCAAAGTAATACTTGTAAAACAGCTCTCAGCCTTTTCGTTCGGAGACCTCTTGATTGAACCTCGCCGAGAGATTTCTCATAATAATTAGCAGCTGCTCATTTTGTGACACTCACAGCCTATACATCCTCTGAAACATCACATGACCACTGTAAGAGTCTTACAGCTAATTTACATTTCACTCCAGGATGGGCTTTGCTCACTGATCTATGAAATAGAGCTGGCATCCTCCATCGCTGCTGTAGTGTCATTACCTGCATTGAATTGCTACCGACCCTGAAATGCATTCCTCATATGTCTGTTTTAAGTTTCCTCTTCGGTTACCAGAGGATATGAGAGTCCCTTTCCGAGGAAGGTTATTATTTATGTGTAGAAATGCCGAAATCATAACTCTTCAAGTCATTTATCATCGATAAAAAAAACTATTCCCTGATTCAGCTTCTGCAGTGTGAGGCTTCTCTGTTATAAACTGAATGTTTTAGGTTTTGGACTAACACAAACTTTGTTGTCTTACGTCAGAATCAGGAAGCAGATCATCCTCGTCGTCCATGCTGTAGGACACGCTGTGAAAGTCCTGCGTCTCGGCCAGCAGCTTCCTCTCCAGTGTGGAGCCGGGCCGAATGTCCACGAAGGTGGTCTCCAGATAGTCTTTGCTAAGAAGGGAATCTGCGTGGCCCCAGATGGGGGCCGGTGGATAAAAGGACTCCAATGTGCGAGGTAAGGAGCAAGGGTCCAGGAGTTGCTGCTGCTGGAGCTCAGGAGGGTGTCCGCAATAGCTCCTCCATGCTAAAGGAGGGTAGGCTCTGTCCTCCTCACACTTAACCAAGATGCCCTTGAACAGCCCTCCAGGGGCCGGTCCAGTCCCGGGCCCCAGTGCCTGTCCTGATGCCCGGCTGTCATTGGTGCTTTCCCCCAGAAGAGGGTGCTCCAGCTCATCTAGATTCTCCATCCCTCTCTTTGAATACCAACCACACAAGAGGCCACTGCATCAACAACCAAATGTAATCTACTCAGGCCTGCAGAGTGTTTCCCTCAAGTGTCCGATGGGTTTATGCACAGGCAGCTGCTTTGCTGGCTTTAGTATGTGAGTAATAATCCATCTTTAATCCCATTCTTTTTCATCTGTTATTATAAATCCTGCACCAGATGCCAATAACACATGCCAGGTTTTATCCTTAATGTGCCCGTGGAGGCCTTCTCCTGTGTGCTATGGGATGTGCTGGAGCTGTATAGGGGGATTCGAGATCCTGGTCTCCTTACATGTCATAAGCTATTTGTTTCAGGGTTTGATGGTTCAGGGTTTGCCCCATGTCTTCCATTTTACATGATTGAGAGTGTCAGTGTTCATGAATATGCTAATGTCTGCTACTTTCTCTCTCATACAATATGGAAATGTCAGTTCTGATGATGGAGGACCCTGATTAGCCTCCGACGGGCTAATGAAAATACTGGGCAACGGGAAACAGCGTGATCCGCCCTCCGGAAACTTGCAATAAAATATGAAGTCTTAATCTAAGCACAGTGCCGTGGTTTCAGCGTTAAAGCATTAGACGTCAGTCTTTTGCTTCGGATGGAAATGAGTCAGGAAATGATTGAATGATTGAAACGAGCAGAAATGACGTTCAGGCTGTCACGACGTGCAGCAGCATGTTTGTTTCTCTGCAGGAGACTGAAAAAAGTGAACCAACACTGCCTTCGAATAACTGGACTGACGCACAGCAGGTTTGGAAGCTTGAATATGCACAACCTCCGGCAGCAGCAGTCAAACTAGCGGTTCAATGAACGGATTGGGGGCATATTTGAGGGCGGTTAACCTGTAAAGCAACGAGGCTCCGGGAATAGAGTCCTACGGTGCACGTCCGCAGGTCAGTGGGCCTGCCGACATGCCTGTTCGTCTGTTGTTGCTGCAGGAAGTGATAATGAAGAAATCAAAGTCCTCCGGTGTTGATTTATGGCCGTTGGTTTGCCGTTTGCCACGGCAGCACTCCTTTAATGTACCTCGTCCACCTTTCATTCAGGTCCAGCTCTCCGATGATGATGGGGTCTGTTAAGAGAAGGTCACACAAAATATTTAGACTTTACAGCTCCACTGGACAAAGCATTTCTTACTTATTCACACAAACACACACACAACTAAACCAGATGGCTAAATCTGGAATCTGAAACCCCTACACCAGATTCACATCAGTGCAAGTCTCTCATATCAATATCATAAAGTAAACTTCCAAATCTATTAGAGGAATCTCCAAGGAGAACATGAGGTACCAAATATCAACGAACACTGAAGTAAAGCACCTGAAGTGTTGGCAGCTGCCTGGCATGCGACTCACAGTGTGTTAGAGGAAAGTCTGTCCCTGGGTAAAAGCTGCTAACTCAGCATGCATATCTGTGATGGATACACATCAGCTCCAGGCTGACGGGGACACTGGACATGCCACACACTGTAACTCTGCAGTGATTTAAAAAAATGGCCCGAGCATTAACGCCCTGAATGTCATGTACGTCATTGTATCTTTTTCCATATTCCAGTTGCTTAGAAACCCTGTCAGTAAGAACAAAATATGAATTTCCATTATGTTTGAAGTGGAAAATAAAAAACATACTTGACGGTGGGCAGTGATTGATTAGTGAAACCGTTTGAAAATGTATCTTAGCCCACAGGAAGCTGGTCATCCTTACTTTTCCAGAGATTTATCCAGAATGTTATTAATCTAAAAATATCCACGCTGCTTTCTGAGGCAGACGCACAAAATGGAGCCTTTTGTCAAACTATGACGACAAGCTGAAGCATGTTCAGGGTCGGCCGTGGCCTTGCTTCACCTCTAACTTTGTCTGTGATCGCTCATTTTAAATGTCGATATAGACAATAACACAGGACAGCTGTTATCGTTAATATGTATTTATGTATTTTGTGACGCCTTCACAATCACGTACTATCACGTAACGTATTGATTTGGTCAATGTTTCCACGCTTCAGTACATGAAATATTAATTGCCTGGTTAACATGTGATATTTATGTCCAGCTATGATAATAGAATGAATCAGCATATCACTGTTTTAAAGAAGTCGGCTGATTTGTCTGGTCCAATATTTCGCTTATGATCTTCTTCTTCTTCTTCTTCTTTCTTCTTCTCTTCTTCTTCTTCTTCTTCTTCTTCTTCTTCTTCTTCTTCTCTTTTCTTCGGAGGAGAAGGAGGAGGAGAAGGAGGGAGGAGAAGAAGGGAGGAGAAGGAGAGGAGGGGAGCGGAGGGGGAGAGGAGGAAGAAGACGGAGGAGAGGAGGAGGAGAGGAGGAGAAGAGGAGGAGAAGGAGGAGAAGAAGGAGGAGAAGAAGGAGGAGGGAGAGGAGGAGAAGAAGGAGGAGAGGAGGAGGAGGCGAGGAGGGAGAAGGAGGAGAAGAGGAGGGGAGAAGGAGGAGAAGAGGAGGAGGACGGAGTCTCCTTCTCTTCTCCTTCTTCTCCTCCTCCTCTCCTTCTTCTCTTCTCTCTTCTCTCTTCTCTCTTCTCTCTTCTCCTTCTTCTTCTCCTTCTTCTCCTCCTTCTTCTCCTCCTTCTTCTCCTCCTTTCGGCTTTTCCCTTCAGGGGTCGCCACAGCGAATCAGTTGCCTCCATCTAACCCTGTCTTCTGCATCCTCTTCTCTCACACCAACTACCTTCATGTCCTCTTTCACTGCATCCATAAAGCTCCTCTTTGGTCTTCCTCTGGGCCTCCTCCTGTCTGGCAGTTCAAAACTCACCAATATATTCACTCTCTCTCCTCTGGACATGTTCGAACCATCTCAGTCTGGCCTCTCTCTGACTTTATCTCCAAAACCTCTAACATGTGCTGTCCCCTCTGATGTAACTCATTCCTGATCCTATCCATCTTGGTCACTACCAAAAAAGAACCTCAGCATCTTCATCTCTGCTACCTCCTAATGCAGACTGAGATGGGCACAGGATAAGCCATTTAGATGGTTAGCTGGTGGGCTAGTGCCCCGTGACGTGGAAGTTATAAGTGACATAAAACATTACGTATTGGTGTTAAATGAAGTTAACAAACACATATGACTTTATGCATGGTGAGAATATCTAAAAAAAAATAGCACATAACTGTGAGTGAGAAACGATGAAAAAAGTTTCGCATTGTGTGTCGAGGGGTTTTTTTTTCATTCCCCGTTAGAAAGAAAGTGTCATTTCAACAAACTACATAATATCTCATCAGTAAGTATTCATTCTGCATGGCAGAGCGCTTCACAGGCTCGACATCAATTCAATGACTCGTTGTTGCACACTTCACTGCGCAGCACAGAGGGGGAAAAAAAGAAACTGGAATAATTGGGTGTCTTTGGGCTGGCGTCGGTGCTGAGGGCTGCATTCTGCTCCGCTCGCTGATAATGCTTCGCCGTCCTCTTCACACTCCCCTTTCTGGAGGGCTCTCATACTGAACAAGCTGAGTGATCGTTCAACACACTGACGTCAGCAACAGCCATGAGTAAACCTCCTCTTCCTCCTCCTCCTCGTCACACACACACATATATATATCTGGACATATGGTGCATACTGCTCACACACTAATATTTGTAGCCCTTTCTCTTCTGCCTCCTCCCAATCACTGCAGCTTCATTCCAGGAGAGATGCACTCAGCTTTATTACACCACCCACCCCCTCCTCCCTCCTCCTGCACCTCTGCTCATCCACCATAAAAAGACTTCTGTCAGCTGTATTATGAGCCTGCCTCCTTTTCTGATTCTGCAAACGCTCATAAAACATCCGGTCAGGTAGAAGGAAGGTTGCAAGGACGCCGCCGCAAATCACCATCAACACTTTTACAAGAGCCGCTCTTCTCTCCTTCGGTATCTTGCTCCTTTTTTTAGTCTGGTGCTTTGCCACACACACACCAACAACTACGCATTTGCTCAGGTTCCTCCATTACTTCAAGCCCTCTTCTTTTGCTTTTGATCCTTCCCCCTTTTCATAATCCTGCCAGCACTTTCTGCAAAGCCGCAAAAACTTAAAACTTCTTCCTTGCTACGATTTCTACTTAAAACATAGAAACGTGCAACCAAAACCAGAGAACTGTTGCTGCTGACTCCTAAATAGATTTTTTAGCAACTCTGCAGTCTTTTTAAGAAACCGTCAGTGCACACAGTCATGCACAGAGCTAGAAGTAATTGCTGTAATATTTCAACTGATACAGAATATGGAGATGCAGATACACTCCAGCATAGAGGCTGTAGAAACCCAGAGCTGTAAACGCCTGTAGGCTCTAATAAAAAGACATCTTGAAGAACGGCGATGTCAGGCTGATAAGACCAGAGCAGGCTTTTGAGATATGCTGAACAAAAATCTGAAAACCCAAGTGGCAGTTAAATGGCCCTATTGATTTCATTTCCAAACCCTCTCCCTCTTTTTCTCCTTGTTCTCCGTGGAGTGACTGACAAGAGCAGAGAGGAAACCGAAGAGAAAAGATAAGCAAAACACTGAGCATGTTGCACAGCTCGCGGAGCCCAAAGTAACATCATGTTCCTATGGAAACAAATTCACCGCGGAGCAGAGAGTGCTCACTGCAGGATAAATGAAGCAGGCACTAATTTGCCATTTCAGGATTGTTCCTCTGCTCAGCTTGATAATAACTGGATGGGATAATTCCAGCGTCGCGGTGCCTTCCAGTGAGGATGTGTTACTGTCACATTAGACTGCAAAGGATGGATCATTTCCACAGAATTACTCTGTAATAACGAACGAGCGCAGTCACGCGGGCGCTGGCTTTACTTGAAGCCCCCTGTGCAGAATGTGTGTATGACAGTGTGAGCTCATTAATCAGCCCATGGTATGCCCCACACGCACACACACACACACACACACACACACACACACACACACACACAAACACACACACACACACACACAACCACACACTACTAAATACCCATACACTAACAAACATGCGCACAGTCCTTTGCAGCTTTGCATCATTTTGCCCTTTCAGGCAAACACACAGTAAACAAACCTTTTGAAGCCCTTCCTCCTACATGCTCACATACATAACAAAATGAATCATACACACACACACACACACACACACACTCTAATCGCACAGCTGGTGCTTGTGTGCAATGAGGCCCGAGGAATGAGAATCTGCAATATGTTGCAAATGGCTCCAGCGTCTCTGCAGAGTGTGTTGTTGTTGTGTTGTCCTCGATCTTCTGTTTTACATCAGTGGACAACACATGGGACTCACCGTGCAGGGACTGGCTGTATCTTACGACGTTGTGTTTTTTTGTGTAGTCATGAGTGTATGTTGTGTTTGTTCGTGCTTCGGTGTCTTCTACAGCTGCTGCAACTCACTCTGCTGTTTATGCATTGACCATGTGTTAAAAGCTTGTTGTACATTCCCAATAATATACAACAGAGCAATTGGTACGTCTTTCATATGGTATACTGTATTTTTTACTTTGGTTACATTTGTTTGAATGCACCAGTTTAATAAGTAGTAAAGTGTTATTGTCAACATTAACATAGGTTGCAAAAACGAGATTTGACTGGCACGATGCAAAGGATACAGATGTCTATATCTGTGTTTGCTGTGATGCTTGGTGACAATGCACCATTGTGTTTTTTGATACTGCTGTTTACATTCTCCCAGATGCACATTTAAAGAAATGCACTAGCTGAGCTGAAGCTGTATAAAGTCGTCAGCAGTCACGTCACATTTTGCCACAGTCCCACCAGCATGTCTACATCCCACCAGGGGCAGTACCGGTAATACCCTGGTGGACGATGTTTACATGAACATCCCCTGGCAGCCACAAAGCCCACTCAGGTTCCCAATCACACCACATTTCACTGCTTCTACTGCCAACTTACTCCCAGCTGATTTTAAAGGGTCAAACCATCGGGAACATTTCGAGTCTGGACAGATGAAGCTACAGCAGGAATATTTTCAGTATATGCCACCCAGCAGAACCAGGCAGGTGACAGACTACAGGTAAAACCTGAATACATGGTAAAATAAGCTACTAACATCCAATCATACTCTCTGTTTTGATGGGAGTTGTCTTTTCCAGGAAGAAAACGTCCCATTCATCGGGCTAAGGTTCACCTATGAGATGTTGGACCAAAGCATCACAGTATTCTCCACTAGCATCATCGAAACGAGATTCCCAAATGAGGGAATAACTTTTGGAAGAATGATGTTCATCCCTCCAATAGAATGATTTGTAGAATCAATGGCAAGGTGCACTGTCAGTATCCACAGCGGACGTGAGAAGTATCCTCCTGTGAGCAAAGCTGCTGCGTCTGATAACGTCCTTGGCTGTGTATTAATAACATGTGCCAGCCATCTAGTTGATGTCATTACTGTCACGGGAGAGCGTTGTCACCTGCTTCAAAGCAACCTGTCTGAACGACGAGCATCCAAGCCAGCTTGCATTCAGAACCAACAGATCTACAGAGGATATCATCTCTGCTGGCCTCCACTCAGTCATCACACCTTGAAATAATAACACCTACATCAGGAATGTTGACTGTCTCAGTCATCACAGTGAAACTGAGCCTGGGCTTGAGTACCACACTCAGCTGCAGCTGGATATTGGACCTCACACACTAGACCACAGACAGTTAGGATTAGCAGTCACACCCTCCGGGCCTGTGTGTGCGCTCAGCTCCCTCTTGTTCAAGCTGCACGCCCACGACATGAAATCTCCTCTGTTGGCCAGATTTCAAACAATTATGAGACTTCATATTGAGAGGAAATTAACAATCATGCAGGGTGGTGCACAGAGAACAACCCGCTACTGAACATCATCAAAACCAAGGAGCTACAAACTTTTTTAATTTACATATTTTGCAAGAGGGAGAAAGAGAGAGCAGGTGTGCGTCTAGTATTACTGTTGATGGGTGACAGTGAAGTTTAAAGGATTACTGGTTAATCTTAGAATTACACCAGGGTTAATTTAAGGATAAGGACTAATTTAAGTATTAGCAGTCATATGACTCAATACAATGTGCCCAAAATAAGTGTGTGTTAAACATGGATGAGGTAATTAGCCTCTCACAGATCTTTACACGAGCGATGATGTATTACACGGTCTCATCATCATCATCAGAGAGGGAGGGCATATTTGTTGGCCTCTAATTGACAATGACCTGCACGCACACACACACACACACACACACACACACACACACACACACACACACACACACATGCTCTCCTCTGAAAGCACTTAGACTGCCTTTTCTCACATGGTCCCCTGATACACATCTCTCTGACCAGATGATAAAAATGTGTTAAGGGATGCAGACGTGTCAGGTTGTAGGGATGAAGGAATGCCGCTTTACTGCACACCAGTCCTGTCATATGGGGCAGTAAACTGCTATAAACATGAACAATGGAGCAGAGCCTTGTGTCTCTGGAAAGGGTGGAGGTTGCTGTTGTCGGGGCTCATATCCTTTAAGTGTATGTTTTCATAAATATGCACAGAAAACAACAAGAAAGTGAAATTTTTGTTTAGTTAATTAAGAAAACTGACTCACAACTGTCTCACTAACTAAGAAACAGATAAAGATTATCATAATAAATAAATCACCATTCTCAAATATCAGCTCCGAATCAATATTTATAATATTTCATGTCAAAACAGAGATAAATTCAAAACGGAAGAAATTACTCTGACATGAAACGTTACAAGTGAAACATGTTTATCATATGTAGAAGAATGCGTAAAGCGTTTTACCACATGGTGATGGGAAGGAATGATAAGAAATCTTTAGCCCTCACATTTAAATAAGTTAGTAGCTGAGAAGGCTGATCATTAAACTCTACCTGGTCACATGGTGGAGCTGCTGGTGCCACGCTTCAATACGTGAGTAGAGATCAGCAGTACCAAGGCTGCCACCCGTGGTGTAAGTATAACTACTTTAGCAAGTATAGTGTTTTAAATATGAATGCACCGCTATTAAATAACTGTAACTGTGGAAGCATGTTGGTTATTCATGGTGATACTGTGAATTATTTACACATTTTGTAAAAACACTTCACCACCTGTTTAAAGTTCTCTCATGTTAGTGTATAATAATTTATTTTAGATGTGATTATACAAACTGACCTATACACAGGCATTCAGTATATTTTATAAGACACTATAAGACAACAAAACACACAGTATTAGGCCTGGCATCACTCGCCTGTGCATGCTTTAACATGTCAGCTGTTGTAACATAGTAAGCAGTTCTCCTGCAAAGCAGCAAAAATAAATGAGCTTGCAGCGATCACGACAATTAATAAAGTTATTATTAATGATGTAAACATTAACTGGTAACACAGGTTCTAATTAACTGTAATTAATCTGTATTCTCACTGCAAAGGTTTCAGGCAGGCCTAACAGGAATGTTTCCACTTTTAGTATTTTTTAAAAATATATATTGTTTTAATGTTAAACTGATCACGCTGTTTTACAAAGAGAGGAGTGGGGGTGGGGGTGATGGAACAATAACAGATACAGGCATTCAATATACATTATATATAATGTACTATATTCCTGAATATTTCACATTATAGTGATACAGTGAAATCATTATAAGAAAGCAAAGTCAAACATTTTTCAGGTTTTTTTCTTTTGTTCTCACCCAAAGTGAAACAGCTGGATTTGTTTTCACATCTGCTTCCTCTAAACATCTTCTCACCTTTTTCGGATCCGTCCGGTTCTGTCCCCGGGATCAGTCCTCCGAGAAGAAACGGGAGGAATCCAGCATCCACAGGACTGAATGTTGTTCCACACTGATCCTCTGATTTGCTTTCAGCGTGGGCATGTGCAAAATGTGTGTGTGTGTGTTTGTGAGAGAGATGATGATGTGAGCGTTTAGTTACAGAGCACGAGTCAAACTTATTGGCATCCCTCCGTCGAGCTGTGCTGATGCCTCTGTGCATGCACCTAACACACCTGTGCAAGCCTGCCAGCGGTAACGTGTCTGCTTTGTCAAAGACTCCCCTTCCCCCTGCACAGCATCTCCTCCCGCATCCAGCCCGGCTCGCTCCTCTCTCCTCCTCCTCACACACAGCAGAAAAGCTCTTTCATTAATCCTTGCTGCGGTTTTCAGTGTCAACTTTCTTCTGCTCACTCTCAAGCTTTTCTCTCACTTCCCAAATACAGCTCTCATCCTCTCCTCCTCCTCCTCCTCCTCCTCCTCTAGCTCTTTCTGTATCTCTCCTTCTCGCCTTCCTTCAGCTCTGCTACCTTATTACGATGGGAATGCTGGGTCCTAAAGCCTGCTGAAGCACTGCCTGAGCCTGCGTGTGTTATTGTATTTCAATTACTCTATGGTCGTCATAGGGATGGGGAGAACACACATATGCAAAGTGAGGACGTTTTGCCTTTTCTTACTTCTTTAAGAGGGTTAGAAGTGTTGGTTGTAAATCAGGAGGATTGGGGTTAAGGTTCGCCTTATAGTCTTAGGATTCTGGACAAGCTGCAAGTGTAATATCCGCAGTGTGCAGCAAGGTGCAAATATGAGATAGAAATCTTCTTGATGCTGCTGCTGCTGCTGCTGCTGCTGCTGCTGCTGCTGCTGCTGCTGCTGCTGCATGAGGCAAATATAAAAATGACCAGTGGCAGCAATCAAAACAGAGAGGCTGGGGGATGTGGAGGAAAAAAAGGGGGGTTGGTGTAATGCTGTGGCTTTGTGTGTGTGTGTGTGTGTGTGTGTGTGTGTGTGTGTGTGTGTGTGTGTGTGTGTGTGTGTGTGTGTGTGTGTGTGGAGGCAGTGAGATGCCCCCCAGCAAGGATGACTCCACTTTGTGTCAGCCTTTTCATGCCCGCCTCACCCTATGACCCACTTTAGCCACCAGGGCCGGCCCGCATTAAGATCTCCAGTCAGAAATAGACTCAAGATGCAAAAAAAAAAAAAAAAAAAAAAACAATCATCCCCGCTTCAGGCTTCGTGCTCATTTCGCCTCTTTCTTTCATAGGAGGCTGTGCGGGGGATACGGCTCAGGCATTGTTGGATAGCAGAAATCAATGAAACCCACAGGGCTTATGCTGAGTATTAATGAGGTGCACTGCTCTTAGCTAGAGTCCCCCTCCCCCCTACAGAAACCAGAGACGGTTTAACCTCTGGGCTGTTTTTGTTTTTGTTGTTCTTGTTGTTCATTCCAGTCGGTCAGCACAAGCCGCAAAGCCTTCCCATCTGATGCTCCATTTGTCTTTGGCTGCCACAGTGACAAGCAGCCTCTCAGTCCATCATGAAAGCGAGGATCAATACACTCTCCTTAGTCTGCAGCACATCCTCCCCCCCGTCGCTCTATTTTCCATCTCTTTATGTTCCTCCTCCATTTCTGTGAGTGGGACTAATGTATGGATTTGTTCATGTCAAACTGATATTGATCGCACCGTGCAACAAGCGATGTTGTCTGCTGCTGCTGCTGATACGATCGAGGTTCGACCACAAATACACAAAACAGGCTTCAGTGCAATTTTAACTTTAGTGCTGTTTCAGTTTCCAAATGTCATAACCAACACGGGTTATCGACACAACATCATCAGATATCAGTGGCTTAGTTCCAAAGATGCCTTCTCATCAAGCACATCTGTACAGGCCTCATCCTCCACATCTATGCACGCAGCAGGATTTTCAGCATTAAACCGTTTTTATTAGACTCGGAATTAAGTTCAAATGGAACATTCTTGATGAGATTAGAAAAGCTGCAGGCAAATAGAGCAAAAGACGTGATATTTTAAGTAAGTAAGCTTGTGTTTTTTTTTCCTTAAGGAGCGCTGTGGCTGCAACATCTCTACATGAATGGCCACCTCAGCAAACCCCGGCAGAGAAGGGGGAGTGTAGCATTAACAGAAAAGCCTGAGGTGCTAAGAAAACCCGGCTAATCTTAAACTCACAGAGGAGATGAAACAAAATGTTCTGAAACATAATTATTGCTAGAAAGTGTTAAATAAGTGTGGCTGGTTCAGGATCTCCAGGATGCTCTTCTCTTCTCTACAACCAGCTGTTTGTTTTTTGGCCTCGAGGGACGACATATCCATATTTTAGCAAGATGTAATCTATTGTCTTTGTTACAGACGAGAGCTAACAAGAGATCCTGTTTGTGTGCCAAGCACTTCGGGCGAAATGCAAATGCAGCAGCTCATTCTCTAGTCCCGGGCTGCACACAGCTGATGAGGACTGACTTGTGTATGTGTGTTTTCCAGTACGCCTGGGATTTTACGCCACCACAAAGAAAAAAAAAGCAGCACTTGGACAGCGTCCCACCCTGAAAGACAATACATGGAGAAAGTCCGGGGCTCATGACTCTTTCATTGTTTCCCATGAATGTTCTCTCTCCTCTCTCTGCCTCCGGAGGCCTAAATTATTTACCTCGCACAAGGAAAGAAACGCTAAAGGATAGGACAATGAAAATGGAAAGCGCTCAGCGTGAGATGCGCAAACACACCCACACATATTCACATGTCAGGTTTCACCCCCTTCCCACCATCCCACGCACATGCAGGAATATTTACATAAATACACTCACGTACACAGAGAGCTCGAGCATGGATGCACAGTTCAGTGATCATGGATGCCTGCAAAAGGTGTTTATCATTTACATGTTTGGAGATAGCTTTCTATATTTGGACTGAATGAGAATTAACAGTGGAGAGAGAAAGAGAGCGACAGAGAGGAGGAGGTGAGGTTTTCTCAGGAGGAGACAGATTAATGTAGCAGTAAATTGATTACAAGGCGAAGCTGCGAGGGGAGGACAAAAAAAAAAAAGTGATGCACTGTTGAGGAGAAGAGTTTTGGGACCAACAAGTCAAAACAACAGATTGTTGAGATGTAAACACTTCCAGCGGGGAGCACGGTTTCATCGCCACGAAAACCTTAGCAGACAGCTGTGATT